>JASDQU010506010.1:10084-23692 GCA_032191745.1 Picea mariana | reverse complement strand
ATTAAAGAGATCACATGAGTATGCAGGGGTATACAGTGATGAGTGGTAGTTCACAGATACATACAGAGGTGTACAATGGGATTCAAGGGGTTGCGTTGGATTGCCGGAATGAGACGTACTTAGTAGAGCATGGAGATTCATCTCCCTTGCAACAATATATAGATATGAGATATTGTTGAGTATGTGTTATATTCTTTGCACGAGTAGTAGTGTCAACTTCCTCGGGAAACGTGTCAACTGCCACGGGAAACGTGTCACGTATTTAGGTGGTTTTCCAGCACATGGTTTTTGCCGATGGTTTTCCATTTTCGGTTAAGGAATTAGGGTTTTGGACTAATCCAGGTCATTGGGTTAGGGTTTTGGATGCTTCTGGCTCCTATATGTATATTGTATTGTAAAAAATGTATAACACATGGATGAATATAGAATATGCTGGTTTTCCCGGTTTGGGTTTCCAGGGGAAAAATCTCCGTGTAATGTTTGTATTTGCCATTGTATCTTTTCTGTTCTTTTTCTGAATATCTGTTTGCAGTAGATATTGTAAAAGGTTAGAATCTACAGATATCACCTTCAAAGTAGCAATAGTTGCATGAGGGATGATGGTTGGAGAGTGATTGACCAATATTTTGTGGAGTTACCTTTGGTTGTACCCGATGGTTGGGGTTCAGTGATGAGTACAAGAGAGTATTTACCATGGGTGACGGTGGACACAATTTTGGTCGAATCCTTGGGATTGACCAAAGCATATGATACTTTCCAGTCCTACAGCCGGTTGCAGATATTTTTGATCGCCATTCCCGATACTTTCATCATTGAAAACAACATATGGGAAGATAGACAATGCAGGGCACATGGAGAGTTGGTTGGCAAATACCACCTGACAGGAGTGGATTTATTGCATACAACAGGATAGGGGTGTATCATCGAAGATAGACAGTTAAGGCCTTGGGCATGATGGAGAGTATATTAGGCCATGAGATAGAGGAGATATTATAGGTTGATATAGATTCAAGTTCTCATTGGGACGAGGATGGAGGGATTCCGATAGTTATCGATAGAGCACATCAACAATTAGCAAGGATTGGAAGTGATGAAATTCCAAATCTGCCATGGGATCTGGGAGTCCATTTGGTCAGTATTTTGCTTCATCTTATGATGGTTCGGGTTGCGCTAGAGAGCAACATACTTCACCCTTGGATTATTTTGAGAGGGCTTGCTGGGACTTGTTCTATGTGGTGAGACAAGTTCTCCCTGTTGATACTCATTATCGAGTATGGTGATGGACGAGAACATTTTGATTCCACAGTGGTACCTTTACACGTTCAACTTCTAGATAGTAGGCCCAATTATAACAGGTATTTTATCATGAGGATTGAGGAGTGGGGGATTCAGTATGTAATGTCCCAAGTTTTGGAATTCAAAAGAATGTAATGTCCTTAGTTTTGGACATTATTATATTACTGAGTGTTATGCCGACCAGAGTAGCCAAAATGGTGTGACATTGAATTCAAGAGATATTGAGGGGTTTTATTTGGCCCGAATTGCATCGTTCATTATATTTCATCATCATGATCCATTTCACACAACTTGGCTTTGGTTCCATTGCATTCCGACGATTTCCGTAATTTTGAGTTATTATGGGTTATATTTTAATTAAATTCACTACGAAGGTCATATTGGGCATATTACTTGGAGAAACCTCTTATTGTAATAGCTCATCAGAATCGAGAGGAAGAGCACTACAAGATAAGATGATGAGAAGTGACTTTCAGTGGCCGAAGAAGCCATAAGGATGAATAAATCACTTTTTAGAGGTAAAATGCTTAATTAATTAATTAAGTGATTTAATTAAGGAATAATAAAATAAAGTAAAAGTCACTTGAAGAGAAAAGGTGAATGGGGGTATAAAAGAGAGATAGGGGCCTCTATTCTCTCATTTTGTTGTTTATCATTTTGATGTCTGGCTTCTTGCTAGAGAGCCCATGCACTTGGGGGTTTTGAGGGTTTTGACTGAACAAACCCTAGAGATCATCTCGATGGTGAAAGATCCCACCCAACCTGGTCCAAGCTTGGTCACAAAGGTGAAATATTCCTCTCTCACCATTCTACATTAGTTCTATTCAATTACAGGAGTAGTTGAGGAGACATGGCGTATTATTGAAAGCATTATGTAGAGCTAGGGCGCACCCATATTGACAGAGTAGTTCGATTTTATCAGAGGAGACTGGATATTCAAGGGATCTCATTCCAAAATTTTTATCCCTCACTCTATAACACTTTTACAACATTGTGCGAGTGGATTCTTCAACCCATTCATCCTATCATTCAGAAGGGTGTGATTCTCCTCAAAAGGGTGCATTGTGCATAATGGATCTTGTGAGTTGGAGTTGGAGGTCACTCCTAATATCTTGGAGGTTCATCAAAGGGTTTCTCTAACCCCTGATATACACTTTGGTACTTGGTTTCAGTAATTTGGTATTCAAGGAGGCCGAATTATTGGGTTGCTTCAGCTAGTGAGGGCACATTTGTATTAGAGATATTGTTGTTGGGGGGTGTTCAAGTTGAGCTACAGCTCAAAGACTACCCATATCTTATTTCCATCATCCAATATATCTTCTCTAGGGGATTTGCAGAGGTTTGATACAATCAAAAGAGAGTTCGTACTATCCTTGGACTTTTCCAGCCAGGAAGTGCGCATTCAACCAGAGAGGGCATCACTTGCAACAAAGGGCATCAGTTGGACTTCAATGTTACTTGGTGTTCATCTTGGAGAGGATTTGGTAGCCTAGATCTTCATCTCTAGTTGTATATTGGAGGCATCATCAGTAACACACTCTATTCTATGATATGTATTGTAGATTTTCTCCATTTTGTATGGGATCTTCTACTATTATGAATAATATCAGATCTGAGGTATTTGCATTATTTACTTGAGTTGCTTCTATTCTTTCTGTTGTGTATATGTTATTGGCTACAATACTATATTTATGTACTCCAAACACACAATAAAACCATAATTATAAACTTCAGTGCAACTTAAGAGACTAAAACAACAAAGTGTTTGAAAAAATACCACAACAAAAAAACTCATAAAATCAATAAAAATCTCAATGTTCCAATCAGATCTCGTTGGGAACATTACAGTGGTTTCAGAGTGAAGATTCCTCCAAGCCCGAGGGGTATTCCATAAGGAGAGATGGATTTTATGGACTTTTCTAGAGATATTTTATATTGTGAAAGGGAATATTACGCCCTTAGTGAGAGATTTAGGGCTCAAGTAACATTCCAACAATTTGTATCCATAAAAAATCCTGGGTGGAGCAAAGATGAGGTTACACATTGGGTCAACATAGCAGAGGAAAATATAAATAGAGCCAAAGCAATCAAGGAGGTAGATACATCACTACCAACTAGTAGATGGAAGGACGCACAGATTGATCCTACACCTATTAGGAGCAGGGAACTTTGCAACAGTTGCAAAGAGCCTTGGGAGCCATATCACAGATGCAGGGGTAAAGGGAAGGTGCACATTGTTGAGGTTCACTATGAAAGTGAGGATGAGGAGAGGCATGAATATGCAACCATAGATTCCTATTTGGAGAAGTCTGATGAGGCTAGTGATTCTTGCACACATGAGGGGAAGTTGGATGGACAAGATGATAGCACATGTTCTTTATCTTCTACATCAGGCAGTGCCGAGGATATAACACTTCGACATAGTGGTGACACATCTGAGGATTCATATGTGTTAACACTTAGACATGATGAGATTAGGAGATTGGATGACCTACCCTTGGATGTAGACATGGCTTCCAAGAAGTCATGCATGGAGGATGATGAGATTTATATGATGACATTGAAATATTTTTCATCTTCTTAGACACTTATGATAGCCACGACACATGAGGATATCAGTGGAATTTCTAATATGGTGGAGGAGCCTTGTGTGAGGATTGTACACTGGGGACATATGGACCTACAAACTGAGGAGGAGAGACATGACTTGGAGACAATTGACCGTAGACATACCTATCAGTTTGAGGGGAGTGAGTCTCCTCTTTTGGAGATTCCATTGTTAGATCAGGTTGTGGAGACTGATAGTTGGATGGGATACTCACTTCAAGGACTATTCTACAGTGAGGAGGATGCACTCCTTATTGGTCGGGATGACAAGATCTCATGTCTAGACACATCTGTATGGGATCCAGGTGCAGATGAAATTAGCAGAGTGATCACACAAGAGGATACAACTGCCCATACAGGATACAATGCGATTCAAATGGAGGTAGCAGTGGGTGATGGTGTGCAGTGGCATATAAGAGGACTCAATAACACAATAGATAGTGGGCGGTTCAATGCCTTATCTTTGGAGGAGTGTGTTGTTGAGGATTCCATTGTTGAAATTTTTAGTGAGAGGCATGAGGTAGCACCTCAAAAGGATTGTGATCAGGAGTCACAACACTTCGTAGGACAGTTGAGAGTCAATGAGGACATGATCATGGTAGCCACTAGACACAATATGACACACATGCACTGGTGGCAGGATATTGCTGGAGGGAATCAATGGCACATGATAGTTCAGATGGGAGACTTGCCATGGATGAATTGCATAATCTCATGGAGAGAATGAATATGATGAGGGCCAACTGCCAACAATTGTTGAGAGACAAAGACTACCTATTGGAGATTGGCGAGATGTATCACAGGGCCCTGAGGGAGCGGGAGTTGAAGGTGGACTGACTCACTCATGAGTTGGTGAGCATACATATATTATTGGAAGGCACACATACAACCCTTCAAGAATTAGAGGATATCCTTGAGGAGATTACACATGGATCCACTACATCTATCTCAATAGAGAGTCATATATATCCTTCAACCACATTGCTAGACATTGTTTGTGGTTTAGCAATGGAGCATCGGTTGATGGAGGAGCATGAGGAGTATCCAGGATCACTGATGAGTATGGAGAGATGTGATCCAGAGATGTAGGAGGATGTCCATGGGTCACATATACCACTCTTCACGAGGGGTTTTGAGATAGTTGGGCACACACATACACATGGGGGTTCTAGAGCTAGGGGTAGTTATGGGGACACTTCTATTTGTGTTCCAAGATGGGCTAACCTTCATGTAGAGGATGACCTAGTAGTACACCCATGATCTAGGATGTTGCAGATGTATACAAGATATCACACGACTATGAAGAGGCATACAATGATGGGTGGTAGTTCACAGAGACATACAGAGGTGTACAATGGGATTTAGGGGGATGTGTTGGATTGCAGGGAGGAGACATACTTAGTAGAGAATGGAGATTCATTTCCCTTGCAACAGTATATAGATATGGGATATTACCTTCACAGTAGCAACAATTGCATGAGGGATGATGGTTGGAGAGTGATTGACCAACATTTTTTGGAGTTACCTCTGGTTGTACCCGATGGTTGGTGTTCAATGATGAGTACATGCAAGTATTTACCATGGGTGACGATGAATGATATTTTGGTCGAATCCTTGGGATTGACCAAAGCATATGATACCTTCCAGTCCTACAGTCGGTTGGAGATATTTCTGATAGCCATTCTCGATACTTTCATCATTGAAAAAAACACAGGGGGAGATAGATAGTGGCAAGGCATATGGAGAGTTGGTTGGCAGAGACCACCTGACATAAGTGGATTTATTACATACAATATGATAGGGGTGGATCATTAGAGAAAAACAATTAAGGCCTTCGACGTGATGGAGAGTATCTTTGGCCATGGGACAAAGGATATGTCAGAGGTTGATACAGATTTAGGTTCTCATTGGGATGAGGATGCAGGGATTCAGACAATTATCAATAGAGCACATCAATAGTTAGTGGGGATTGGAAGTGATGAAATTCCAAATCTTCCATGGGATCTGGGAGTCCAATTGGTCAGTAGTTTGCTTCATCTTTTGATGGTCTGGGTTGCACTAGAGAGAAACATACTTCACTCTTGGATTATTTTGAGAGGGCTTGCTGGGACTTGTTATAGGTGGTGAGACATGTTCTCCCTATTGATACTCATTATCGAGTATGGTGATTGATGGGAATATTTTGATTCCATAGTGGTACCTTTACAGGTTCAATTTCTACATAGTAGGCCCAATTATCACAGGTATTTTAGCATGAGGATTGAGGAGTGGGGGATCCAGTGTGTATTCATTGGGCATACAATCATGATCAGAGTAGTGCAGTGTCAACGTGATGGTTCCTTTCAGAGATTAGCATGGGACCCTGGGATTACAGGCCTGGGCCTTTCATTGATTGATGGAGGTGAGTGGATCTTTGCAGGGGAAAGCCACTCTGATTTTCCATTGAGCTTTAGTATTTGGGGTAGCACGTCACTTGTTTGTGTTTCATTGAGGTCTTTTAGTACCTCACTATGGGAGCACCATGTTCAGACAGTGGAGTCTGTGTTGAGTTTGGTATGGTCTTGGAGGTCAAACTCATTGAGGATTGAGGCCGTGTGATATTTGCATGAGGCTCATGGTGTTGATATGTTACATGACTATATTTCTCAGGGCATTGTAGTTCGTTTTTTGATATGGGATCCCGAGATCGGAGTGTTTGGTAGTCCAAATTTTGGTGGGGTTGAGACCCGAGTAGAGTGGTTGCTTGGGAAGTTGATCGAGGATTGAGTGCACATGATCATTCTGCTCATAAGGAGCAAATGGGTATCATGTATGGTGAGCACTTGGAGGGGCCATGTCTTGAGGAGATATTACTACATGTCAAACAGGTGGATATGTGACCTTGGTATCACATACAAAGTGATTCAGTTATTGCTTGAGGACAAGTAATATTCTAGTAGGGAGGACTGTAATGTCCCCAGTTTTGGACATTATTATATTACTGAGTGTTATGCTGACCAAAGTAGCCAAAAGGGTGTGACAACGAGTTCATGAGATATTGAGGGGTTTTATTGGGCTCTACTTGCATCGTTCATCATATTTAATCATCAAGATCCATTCCACACAACTTGGCTTTGGTTCCTTTACATTTTGACGATTTTCTTAATTTTGAGTTATTATGGGTTATATTTTAATTAAATTCACTAAGAAGGTCGTATTGGGCATATTACTTGGAGAAACCTCTTAGTGTAATAGCTCATCGGAATTGGGAAGAAGAGAACTATAGAATAAGCTAATGAGAAGTGACTTTTAGTCGCCGGAGAAGCCATAAGGATGGATAAATCACTTTTTAGAGGTAAAATGCTTAATTAATCAATTAAGTGATTTAATTAAGGAATAATAAAATAAAGTAAAATTCACTTGGAGAGAAAATGTAAACAGGGGGTATAAAAGAGAAATAGGGGCCTCTATTCTCTCATTATGTTGTTTATCATTTTGATGTCTAACTTCTTTCTAGAGAGTCGATGCACTTGGGGGTTTTGAGGGTTTTGACTGAACAAACCCTAGAGATCAACTTGGTGGTGAAATATGCCACCAAACCTGGTCTAAGATTGGTCATAGAGGTGAAAGCTTCCTCCCTCACCATTCTACATCAGTTCTATTAAGTCACATGAGCAATTGAGGAGACATGTCATATTATTGGAGGTATTCTGCAGAGCTAGGGCACACCCATCTTGAGGGAGTAGTTGTATTTGCTCAGAGGAGACTAGATATTTAGGGGATCTCATTTCAACATTGTTATCCATCACCCTAGGGAAATTTTACAACATTGTGTGAGTGGATTCATAAACCCATTCATCCTATCATTCAGGAGGGCATGATTCTCCTTAGGAGGGCACATTGTGCATAGTGTATCTTGTGAGTTGGAGTGGGAGGTCACTCCCAATAGCTTGGAGGTTCATCAGAGGGTTTATATAACCCCCTATCTACACTTTAGCACTTGTTTTTAGTGGTTTGGAAACCATCTTCAAGGAGGCCGAATTATTGGGTTGCTTCAGCTAGTGAGGGCACATCTGTATTAGAGATATTGCTGTCGGGGGGTCTTCCAATTGAGCTGAAACTCGAATAATACCCATTTATTCTTTTCATCACCCTATCTATCTTCTCACATGGATTTGAATAGGTTTGCGGCCATCAGAGGATAGGTCGTATTATCCTTGGACTTTTCCAGTCAGGAAGTGCGCATTCAGCTAGAGAGGGCATCACTTGCAACATAGGGTATCGGTTGGACTTTAATGTTAATTGGTATTCAGATTGGAGAGGATTTGGTAGCCTAGATCTTCATCTCTAGTTGTATCGTGGAGGCATCATAATTCACACACTCTATTCTATGATATGTATTCCAGATCTACTCCATTTTGTATGGGATCTTCTACTATTATGAATAATATCAGATCTGAGGTATTTATGTTATTTACTTGAGTTTCTTCTATTGTATCCACTGTGTATATGTTATTGTCTGCAATACTATCTTTACTTACTACAAACACATAACAAAACCATCATTATAAACCTCAATGCAACTTAAGAGACTAAAATCAGCAAAGTGTTTGACAAAATACCACAATTGGAAAACTCATAAAAATCAATAAAGATCTCAATGTTCTAATCAAATCTGGTTGGGAACATTACAAATAACTCCCCCTTTCAACTTTTCCATCCTTATTACAAGTCTCTTTCCAAACATGATGCGTACTTGGTTCCTTTGCTTTCTATTCTAAAATAGTTTTACTAAAATAGTTTTAGACTCTTTTTTTTTCCAATATTGTACATTTTTTTAGTCCCATCAACCCATTTTAATTACATTAACATATAAATAAATGAATAAATAATAATCAGTGATAGGAAAGATCTTTACCCCACTTTGTATTTATTTTTGGGTAACCCACTCTTTACTTTGCTTGAACTGATTTATATGCTCACAATGTTTGTGCATTTTGTTTTTAGTTTTTCATTGTTTTTTGCATTTTTTTTTTTAAATTCAATGAAAGAGACAACCATTCTATTAAAGACATATATAAAGCTTCCAACTTTATATATATATATATATATATATATATATATATATATATATATATATATAATTATAATGTAAATGTTTTTATAAACATGTATAAAAAGGAAAATTCATATTTTAGTTTAGAGGTTTTTGTAGTTCACTACTACGGTGTTGGGTTGTAGCATTGATAATTTGCATTACTATAGCCCTCAACCCTTGGTTAAGTTATTTTTGTTGGCATATGTTGAGTTTTTGCATCACATTAACGTCATAAGTATGACACAAAAATTGTTAAATTTTATTTTTATTGCATCATGCTTGCATTGTGTTTGAGTCATGTTTGGATAATGTTTTCGATGTGTTTGCACCGATTAGCATCGTGATTGCACCACTTATCTTGCATTGTGTTTGCATCAATTAGTGTCATGTTTGCATTTATTAGCATAATGTTTGCATCATGTTTGTGTCATTCTTTCTTTATTTAGTGTCATGCATACATAATTTTTGTGATGTGCTTGCATTGATTAGCATCAATTGAGGCAATGCAAACATGACACTTTGCTTAGCATAACATCGAAAAGGATTATGCACGTATGATGCAATGTAGGTATGTTGCATGCTTCATTCTTTCATCGTAACAATGAATGCACGACCAACAAAAGCTTACTCTAAAGTTCAGAAAAGTAAAAAATAGATGACACAAAATAAATATTTGTGTCACCCTTCCTGTTCATTTTTAATAAAAAAGTGGAAAATAGCCCCCCCCTCATTTCATTTACACATGAGGGTGTGTGGTAGAACTTCTTACAACCAAAAGGTATTTGTGGGGACACTCAATAGGAGCAGGAAAAGGATACTTGTGGGGCATCACCAGATCAAAGATAATTTTTTTGTCATCTCCCAACCCCTTCGTTTTGTTTTTAATTTGTAAATTTAAAAGAAAATGAGATTTGGGTTTTCAATATGGGAGACATGATTTATATTTTGGATATGAGATTTTGGTTTTGGATATGGGATTATAAAAAATAAAAAATAAAAGCAAAGTAGGTTTAAGAATACCCATTCCTTCCTTTCTCTTCCTCTATTAATCTTCTCCTTCTTCTACCTCACCTCCTCTCCTTCATCTTCCTCTCCTCACATCCCTCCTCCTTTCCCTATCCCTCCACTCCCTCTCCCCTCCTCTTTTTCTTCCCCCCTCTTCTCTTCATATTCCTCTCACTCTTTCCTTCCTGTTCCTCTCCTTCTCCTCCCCCTTCTTCTCCTTCCCTTTCCTCCCTTCCTCTCCTTCTATCCCTCTCTCTCCACTCTCTCTCCATTTTATTCCCACCTCCTTTCATTCTTCCTATTTTTTTCCCCATTCCTCTTTTGTTTCCTCTCCCTCTCCATCATCCCCCTCTTTGTTACGAAAATATTCCCTTGCAGACATGTGAAATTTCCATTGGATTACTGACCCCTATACCAAGATATAAAGTTTCATTTGGACACTACCATTCCTATAAATTCATATTGTCCGTTAGAAAAGAGAGAGGGGGGGGGGAAGTGTGATGTACCTCGTTTATGACGTTTTTCCTAGCCATTCTAATCCACGAGCTCGATCCGACTCCTGACGCAAATCAATACTTGCAATGGACAACACAAGACACATGACTATCTCCTACTCTAATGGATTAGAAAAAATCAATTCATCTATGCAGATTAAGACAACCATATACAAGTACATGTAAACATACACTTGAAGGAAATAGGACAAGTATATTAATGAGAAGTTAGAAGGGAAAACTTACAATCTTCAGATGGTGTTTCAACAACCTCTCCAATTCCTCCTCGTCCAAACCTTGCTCAAAATATCCATAATCAAAATAACAATGCTTTACTGATTTGTCCTCTTTAGATGAAAGGTTTGATAAGCTCATATTTCTATATCATTGAAAATATGAACCCAAATTATATATTTTTCTACTCTTTCAATCTTCGAATGACCTCCTTTTATAGGCTTGGGAGGCTCAACCACCATGAGTAGATTTGGGGATAGTTGAGGATATGGATCCTTTAGGTTAGGATAGTGCCATAAGATAGAATTTGATCCAAACCAACCTCATCTCCAAGAGTTGGCCCTTAGAAAGAGGCGGGATTCTCCATATTTTCCTCTAACCAAAAGTAGCGCTCCCCTATAGTTAGAGACATAACACTATTTTCCAAAAGTAGTGCTCTATAAATAAGGTAATGGGGGTGCTACCCTATGGGATATCACTCCCCCATCACGGCCAAGAGGGATCTACCCTTTAAATTTTCCCAAAACATGTTCGATTTTCCAAGCAAAAAGTGTGTTTTTGGCCTTGAAATGACGTGTTTCTTCCTCCAATATGACTTAGGGATCATGGAAAATGTTCTTTGATGATTTCAAGGGGTTAAAACACATAGAAACACATGAAAAAGAGCATGTGACACTTATTAATGTGCATATGGCACTTGAAAACGCTTGTGACACTTACCAAGGTGCATACGACACTTTTACGACACTTAGGGTAAGATACTTAAGTGTGAAATTTGATGTGTAATAGATGTCCCCTAAAGAGTGAGGACATAAGAGAAACTGATGGCCTAAACAATTTACAAATTATTCGATTCAAGGGTGTTGGAGTGGGAGAACCTAGTAGAAGTTGCAAACAACCATCAAACAATATAAATATATGTTTCATCCCCGAGGCATGCATACCTATGCTCGGAATACAAGTGACTCAAAGCATGGCCTCCAAACAATACACTACGGATCCATGATAATATTGACTAAGGATATGGCCACCAAATATACAATGTGGATCCATATGACTCGATCAAGTTGTACCCACGAGATTTTACAAAGTGGAGCTACAATATGAGAAAACAACATAGCCATAGACCAATACAAAGTGGATCTATGTAACAATGTATATTGGTAAGTTTACAAATCCATCGCAACCTGGGTTAGTCAGATAACATTTGGTAGATGCCAAATATGTCCCCAGGGTCTTCATCTCGATCCCGAACCAATACGATTCTAACCATGTGAATACATGTGCTGATGTCGAATATGGTAGAAACCACTTTATTACCAGTCATTGATGTTAATCTCTAACGAGTGCGAGAGAAATCACTTTTGATGTCAATGACTCCCAAGGTAACCTAGTAAAATACAATGGATGCAAATTTTTGAGTTGAATTCGAGCACTCGTGGAATCATTCAATCATAGGATAATGGTGTTAACCCATTATCGAAAGCGAGGAAACTACCATTGAGGCATGCAAGTTCCAAGGTACTAATTGGTTTCAAATTATAATTCCTGGATGATGTGCTGAAGTCGATAGGAAAATACTCATCAAAGGAGGGTCTTGATGTATCCCCCATCATCGACACAAAACTGACACATGATAGTGATTTAAGATGAAAGATTAGATGTGAACAAACTGACATGGGTATGAATATTGCAGAGTGGTTTATACTTCCCTTGAACATTTCATGGCTTGAAAATTGACTTGGCAGCATTGACTCAATAAGGCAAGGATCCAAACATAATGTGATGATCTCCATAGTTTAACGACAACTAAAGGTTCTCTTCGAAGGAGTTGAAAGAGTATGACGACGCATGGAGTGTAATGACAACCATAGGTTCTCTTTGAGTAAGAAGAGTATGACGTCACATGGACTTCAAATGACTTAGAGACAAGTGGATTACTCAACTGTATGACATAATGTAGACAAGTGATATCTTCAAGGGCGACAACAAAGATATACCATAAAGGTTTTCAAGACTTGACCCACTTCCCAATTTTTCCCCTTCCAGATAGATGAGTACCTATTTTTGTTTAATGAGCTCGAGGAGGGTAACACATGCTCAATATAATCTCACCCTTCACATGAGTCCTTCAAAGTATTTTTAACGAACCCTAGGAAGGAGTGGTTCGGTTCGAGATAGGCTTTTCAATGTATGTTTTACAAGTCCAAAGAAAGTAAAATCGGTGGTTTTTCATGTTTATAGAGCTTGAAAAACACTTAAAGGAAGCTCCTAGATGGACTTTTTCATAATTTTAGTCTCCCAAGCCCGAAAAATTATAAAATAATACTTAGGATAACTCTCCTAACCAGATGGTCAGGGTGTTCCTTTTTCATAAAATAGTCTGATGAGACCGAAAAAGAGATAAACTACCACTCAACAAACGTTCTTTCTAATTCAATTTAACGAGCATGAAAGACAACAACATCGCTCGACAATATTTTCATGTTTAGAGACTCTGAAAAGAGATTAAAGGAAACTCCAGGGGGTTGTTTTTTCGTATAACCTTTACGAATCCGAATAAGTGATAAAAGTCTACTCGGTCACATTCTCCTGTATTTATGAGCATGAGAAAGAACAAAGACTAATCTCATTATTGGTTTCATTTTTACACAAGCTTGAACAAAATTAACCTATGCTTGTAATTTCCCAACGTAATTTCCAAAGGTTTTGAGGGATACCCATGGGTGGTTGGTACTCTACCCCCATCTTGAGAAGCTAGCGACTTAACTCCATAATGATAATCAAAGGCTGGAGACATGCCCCCCAAGCTTCGTTTCATTCGTCGAATTTGAGGTTATCACCAATTTCTGTACTAGATGGAGAAAAAGGATAAGGGTGGATGAAATGAAGGTT
>JASDQU010506009.1:21417-33232 GCA_032191745.1 Picea mariana | reverse complement strand
TTCAAGATGTATACTACAGTTGCTATTGCCTCAGTCCAATACTCATTTGACAAATGTTTGGTTGTCAACATACTGCACGTCATTTCCGTGATGGCTTTGTTCTTTATTTATGCGACTTCAATTTGTTGTGGTGTGTATTGCATGGTAAATTTCCTTTAGATGCCATGAAATTTATAAAAAAATTGAAATTCTCTTGAAATGTATTCTCCTCCTCTATCTATTCTTAGACACTTGATGAAATAACCACTATATTTCTCCACAATTGATTTAAATTGTTGAAAACAACCCAATGCGTTAGATTTATGCTTTATGAAATAAATCCATGTCTTTCTGGAGAAATCATTAATGAATGTTAGAAAATAAGTACTGCCTCCTATAGACGGAGATTGCATTGGTCCACAAATGTCCGAGTGTACTATTTATTGTGGATCTTTCTCTCTGTAAGACTTTCCAACTGGAAATGATTTTTTGTGTTGCTTGTCAAATATGCATCCTTCACATATCCTTTCTAGTTTTTCAATCAATGGTAAGTGTTTTACCATATCCTTTGTGTGTAGCATCTTTAGAAATCCAAAGTTCAAATGTAGAAATATGAAATTCCATAACTAGGAATTATCTTGTATTTCATATTGGAATGTTTCTTTCATCTCTACATCATTTTCTCCTTTCTTGATATTGTGTGCACTATTTCCTTCATTATAACTGTGTGCACTTTCTGTTGTGAACGCAGTGTCTGAATGCACACTTTTCCTTTACCAACAGTTTGCACTATATTATTCTTCTTGGATGGCTTCAATGTGAATGGGAACATTCTGTTACTTGTCATCTCAATTTTTTCAATAAGAATATTTCTTGGAAATTTATCCATGACCACACAGTGATTATCTTCTATGTAGATTATGTATCATTTTTGTGACAGTTTCCCTGTACTTATCAAATTATTCTCCAAACCAAAAACATAATATACATCAGACATAACTTTATGTTCTCCTTGTCTAGTTAAAATGTTTATATTTCCTTTCCCTAAAACAATGACTTGGATATTTGTTCCAAGTGTAACCTTGGTTTGGACTGACTCATCCAAACTAGAAAATAGTTCTATGTTTCCTTTCATGTGGTTACTACAGCCTGAATCTAAGTACCATATGTCACATGGACTTGCTTGAGAAACATTGCATTCCACTGGTGACACTATATTAGGAATTTCCACTACGTTAGGCACAACTACAACACATGCCATAAACATAGTGCAAGTTTGTTTATTTATGTTGTGTGACTAATCTTGACTTTTCTTGTTCTGATTATATTGTCTCTTTCTACACTCATATTCATAATGTCCATACTTTTTACAGTAATGACATTGAATATTTGATTTGTCAGTTCTTTGACAACTTGACTGGATGGTACTTGGGTTTTGACCTCTTCCACCATTATTTCCAAGATTGCTACTGCATCCACTTTCGTCAGAACTTCTTCCTCTGCCTCTAGAGTTAGCTCTCTCTCTTCATCTTCCACGACTTATAGATGACCGTTGGTAAAATGCATTCTCTAATGACATACTTTATCTATTCAAGATGTGTTCATGATTGATGAGGGAAGCTTGGAATTTATCTAGACTGAATTGACTCAGGTCTTTGCCTTCTTCTAGAGTCACAAAAAGGGTATCAAACTTACGAGGAAGACTCCTAAGCACCTTTTCAACAAATTTTTTTCTTCTATGGTTTCACCATGAGACTTAATATGATTTATCAATCCAATGACATATGTGTAGAATGAGTCTACTGTGTCTTAATATTTCATTCACATGGTTTCAAAATCTCTTCTAAGAATCTACAGTTTTGTAGTCTTTACTTTTTCCATACCCTGATAAGAGGTTTGTAATATCTCCCATGCTTCCTTGGATTTCTTTGTTGATGCAATTCTTGGAAGTATGCTCTCATGCATGGCTTGATGTATGTAAAACAACGCCTTTCCATCCTTCTTTCTTTGATCTTTCAAGACATATCTCTCAGCTTATGTGAGAGAATTATATATTCCATGATCTACTAGTTCCACATAGATATTCTTGACTATTTCCATACATATCGACCTTGGAACAAAGCCTTCATGGTCAAGGACCACATCTCATAATTCTTTTCTTTAAAAGTGAGAGGTTGCATATTTGAGGTAGAAGCCATATTTTACTTTCAACAAAGTTTCTTCTTTGATAAACTTGTTCTGATAGAACCTGCTTTGAAACCAATTTGAAGGGAAGATCTGTTGGATCAACAATGTGTGTGCAGTATACTCTGCACAACATAGTTTCAAATACTGCACACCAAACTGGATACACGATAGAGTTTTCAAGACCATTGCGCAATATACAGACTGATCAATTTACTGTGTGCTATGAATACACACACTTAATGAAATGATTTATGAATGCGGAATAACATAGTGCTATGCTTAGCACATAAATTGATAAACAAGACAGAACAGTTGTCAATAGACAACTTTATATTAATGAATTCTGATGTTGTGCGTGAATACAAAATAAAATGACATAGATGAGCTTCGGCTCTAATGACTTCTTCTGTCAACTCTTCAGTTGTTTTTGGTTCTCTCTACCTCTTTGCTTCTTCTCTACGCATCAACTGGTTCTCTTTTTTTCTCATTGACTAACTAAGAGATTCAGACTTCTATAAACATTGAATTAGACTTCCTATAGAAGATAAAACTGACTCAACATTAAATATTGTCATTAATTTGAATGAATCTTCAACCACTTAATTAAAATTGAGAAGATAGAGATTAGCTCCATTTATAGCTTCCTGCTTGCCGACTCACTTTTGAGTAAATGTGTGACTTTGCACTTAGAGACTATCGGACTGTGTGACTGACATTTCGACTAACTAACAAGTTGAATGACAGATAGATAGGCGGAGACATAAAGAAATCACCAACTTGTAATTACAATTTCTAACACCGCCCCTTAATTATAAGTTGGTGGGATTATGAGAGAAAATTACATCAAAATTTGAATTTTCATTTTACTGTCACTCATATGATATTGCGTAAACTCCCATACTACTGCGTAGATGTTGAAATGTATCTCTTGCTAAATCCTTTGTGAAAATGTTTGCGATCTATTCTTTTGACCTACAAAATTCTAAACAGATCTCTTTATTGTTCACCAATTCTCTAATGAAATGATACATTGTATTAATGTGCCTGGTTTTCTTATGAAACACATGGTTCTTTGAGAACATGATGGTTGAATTTTTTTCACAGAAAACTGTTGTTGGTTCCTTTTGTTCCTGCAAAAAATCTTTTAACATCCTTCTCATCCTTACTGCTTGACAAGATATGTTTGTAGTTGCGACACACTTTTTTTATACTAAATAAAGTGCCACTATGGGTTACTTCCTTGATGCCCATGATACAATACATCTTCCAAAATGAAATGTGTACCCTGAGATGCTTTCTCTGTCATCTATGTTGCCTCCACAATCACTGGCAGTGTATCCAGTGAGTCTGAAATCTTCTGAAGTGGAGTACTTAATGCCAAAATCTTTTGTTCCATTCACATATCTCAATATCCTCTCTCCTTCCTTCCAATGTGATTCTTTTGGTGTTTCCATGAACCTTGAAATTAGACTCACTCCATACATAATGTCCAATATTGTCACTGTTAGATACATAATATTGCCTACCAATATTTTAAATAGTGTGGGATCTACCTTAGATATAATTTTTATTTTGGAAACCCCATCTTTATAATTATAAGATAACTTCTTATCCTTGTCTAAAATTGGGCATATTATTTTTACAATAGAATCCTCTCATTCTATAGTACACAAACAAATATACCTAACTTAGATGCGTATACTAATATGATTCGTTACAAGATCATTTTTTATTTTTTATTTTACCACTAAGTACTACTAATTCTAATATGATTCATTACAATATCATTTTTAGTTTTTTGTTTTACCACTAAGTATTGATTCTTGCGTGGCATCATATTTCCTGCTATTTGCAACATTGTGCATTGGTCTTTGAGTTGAGGTGTTCTACTGTAGTGGTTTATGGACAACCTCATAATCACTGCAACTTTTGTTAGAAAAACAGGATTGCGGAGCAATAAAATAGAAGAAATGTTGAAATAAAACACAAAAGATACACAATACAATAGAGACATAGGTATACGTGGTTCACTGAGTGTGAGATACATTCACTAGATAAATTGTCAAGTCCTTCATTTTTATTATCCAGCAAAATGAAGGGATAAAACCTACAACACACTCGTTGTAACTTCCTCTTCTTTGTCTCATAGTCTTCTCTCTCATAAAACAATATTTGCAATGATATATAGCTACAGTACATTTCCCTCATAAAAGAGGGTTTCCTTCTAAGGAAAAAAACCCTAACATAACTTCTACCGTTAGATTTGTGACCTTATAATGAACAGTCTAGATTTACTATGAAATTACAATATATATTTACAAGACAATTTTTCCTTTAGGGGCTCGCTTTCCCCCGGAACCCCCGGCCGGAGGGATGAGCCCCTAGACCCTACAAGGGGGGAATTCCCCCCTTACAACCCCCCTGTGTGGAGGGGTGTACAGTATTCATGGGGTGTAAACAGAGTTGAAAACAAATACCTATGAAACAAGAATATAGTCAGGCTCTAAAACCAACAATCTCCCATTTTAAGACTAATCACAACAACTCCACTATTATTGTACCTACTGGATTGTACTCTACCTTGGACCTAGAAAATTTCTCATCTTCACCTCAATGGTTGAAGACCAACTGAAAATGAGAAGGAACTCAATTTCTCTCTGGTTACTCCCTTTGTTAACATATCTGTAGGATTCTAGCTAATATGTATTTTTTCCAACTTCAAATGTCCATCGTCCAAGAAGGAGTGTATGAAATGATAAATGAGCTATATATTATTTGTCCTCTTTTAGGTTGATTTCTTTGAAAGATGAATGGCACTCTCATTGCCATAATACAACCTGCTATTCTCTTACTTCTTTCTCAATTCCTCCATAAACCGCTTTAATCAAATCATCTCTTTACTAGCCTCTATAGGAGAAACATACTATGCCTCTATTGTTGAAAGTGAAAAAACCTTTAGTAGTTTTGAAATACAACTTACTGTTGTTCCACCTACAGTAAAAACACACCATATGRTGCTCCTCTTGCTATATTTATCACCTGTTATATCTAAATCAACATATCCCTCTAGAACAATGATTGAACCTCCAAAACATAATGCATGAGTATTAGTACCTCTCAAATACATGAGAATTCACTTTACTGCCTCCCAATGTTATTTACCTATTGYTCATACACTTTCTCACAACTCCCACTGCATGTGCAATATCTTCTCTTGTGAAAACCATAACATACAGCAGGCTACCAATTGTTGATGAATAAGKAACCCTCGACATGTATTCTATCTTCTCTTATGTCTTGGGACACATTTCTTTGGTTAATTTGAAATGGTTGGTCAAAGGTGTACTAACCGGTTTTGCATTCTACATTCTAAACCTCTCCAACACCTTCTCTATGTATTCATCATGAGAAAATTTCAAATTGCAATTTTTCCTATCTCTTATTATTCTCATACCAAAGATTTTCTTTGCAGCACCCAAATCCTTCATTGCAAATGAATTAGCTAATTTATTCTTGAGCACATTTATATCCAGCATATTAGACCCTGCGACAAACATGTCATCTAAATATAATAGCAAGATAATATAGCTTCCATTTTCTAGTTTTTTAAAATAAACACATTGATCAAAATGACATCTACTAAACCTTGTTCTATCATAAACCTATCAAACTTCAAATATCATTGCCTTTGAGATTGCTTTAGGTCATACACGCTCTTCTTCAACCTGCATACCAAATTTTCATTCCCTTTGACATCATACCCCTATGGTTGTTGCATATAAATCTCTTCCTCCAAATCCCCATGGAGAAAAGTTTCTTTTACATCCAATTGTTCAAGATGTAAATCTTCTACTACCACAAGACTTAAAATAGTCTTAATTGAAGTCATTTTAACAATAGGAGGAAATATTTTATCAAAATATATACCATTCTTTTGTGAAAACCCCTTTATAGAAAGTCTAACCTTGTACCACCTTTTGCCTCCATATTCTTCCTTCAACTTGTAAACCCATTTATTCTGCAATTACATTTTTCCTGTGTGCAACTGAACCAAATCCCAAGTCTAGTTATTTATCAGGGAATCCATTTCCTCTTTCATGACTTTCTCCCACTTATTTTTAGTGTCTACTTGCATTATGTATTCATAACATTCAAGTTGACCAAAATCAGTCAAGAATAAACAATACAATGAAGGAGAGTATCATTCAGGGGGTCTACTTAACCTAGTATATCTTCTAACAACACTTGCAGGAGTCTTAGGTACATGTTGCTCCTCTTGTTGTACATTTTTATTTTATGGTACCTTTGGAATGTATTTTTTAGTGATCTCATCAAGAAATGCGTATTTTAATTTTTCTTTTTCCTGTTTCTTTTGTGCAACTGATATTTGTACATGACCTTCTCATTGAATATGACATCTCTACTCCTAATGATTTTGAGATTTTTATAATCCCATAAGAGATGAAAAAAATCATTACCACCGTATCCAATAAAGGTACACTTCTTGGATTTTTCCTCAAGCTTTGTTTTATTTTCTTTATCAATATGGAAAAATGATTCACAACCGAAAGTCTTCAAAAAATAATAGTTTACCTTTTTACCTCTCCATGCCTCCTCTGGAATTCCACCATCCAAAGAGCTTGAAGGTCCTATGTATATTAAGTAAGCAACAATATTTACAAAATCTGCCCAAAACTGTAAGAGAAACCCAGCATGCTCCATGATTGTCATGTTCATCCTTTCTGACACACCATTTTCGTGTGGTCTTCCTGGAGCTGTTTTCTCTACGAATCCCATGGTATGAACATAATTATCAAACTCCTTGTTGCAATATTCACCTCCATTGTCTGATTTGAGACACTTCATCCTTTTTTCCAATCTCATTCTCAATCAAAGACTTCCATTTATGAAAAGTGTCAAAAACATCAAATTCTTGTCAAATGCAATAAACTCAATTCTTTCTAGTTGCACCATCAATAAAAGTAACATAATAATGAGAGCCACCAAGAGATGATACCCAAGTTGGTCCCCATACATATGTATGCACACACTCTAACCTTTCACTCTTTTTTATTTTCTAACTCTGGGAAATCTGACTCTCTTTTGTTTTCCATAAACACAGTGCTCACAGAAATTCAAATCAATTTGTTTAAGATTTGGCAACAAATTTCTTTTTTGAAGTATTTACATCCCGTTCTTACTCATGTGTCCAATCCTATGATGCCACAATGTTGTATCCACTCCTTTAGAAGCTAAAGAGATAGAAGAGTTAGTATTACCAGTACATAAATACAATGTACCTACCTTCTTTCATTTTGTTATCACCAGTGATCCTTTAGTGACCTTCCACATCTTATCTGTAAATATGGATATATAGTCTTCACTTGAAAACTTCCATGATGAAATTAGATTTTTTCTTAAGTCTGGACCATGTCCTATCTCTTTCCACAATCATTGGTTTTCATTCCTTTGTTTTATTTTTACATTTCCCATTCCAACAATTTTGCATGGTGCATCATCGCCCAAATGAACCTGCCCAAAATCCCCTTTAACATAATCTAGAAAAAGTTTCGTATGGGGTGTGGCATGAAATGAAGCCCCTAAATCTACTACCCAAGACTCAAAAATATTATCTACAGAAAGAATCAAATCATCTTGTAACACATCACATGTTACATTTGCTTCATGATTTTTCTCTTGTTATCCATCTCTTTATTTCTTTGGAGTTCGACAATCTTTCTTTAGATGTCCTTTCTTCCCATAATTCCAACACTCTATCTTTCCCAGTCTGGATTTGGATTTGCCCTTTGTAGAATTCTTGTAGTTCCCTGAACCCTTTCCTCTATCCTTTTGTCTTCCCCTGTTCTCCATGTTTAACGTATTACTTGATGTCTCACCTATGATTTTTCGTCACATTTCCTCGCTAAGGATAACACCAACAACATCATCACATTTTAAAGTGTTTGAACCAGAGGCAAAGTTACTTACAGTCATGACCAAGTCGTTCCAACTTTCTAGCAATGAGCACAAGATTAGAAGAGCCCTAATATCATCATCAAAGTCAACTTTTATAGAAGTTAGTTGATTAGTAACCGTATTAAATTCATTCAAATAATCCGCAACAGACCCACCTTTTGACATCTTCATATTAAATAATCTCTTCATTAGAAATACCTTGTTGGACGCCGATGGTTTTTCATACAGTTTAGCCAATGCATCTATCAGTTCCTTCATTTTCTTTTATTTTGAAATACTGAAAGCCATCGATGTTGTTAGGCTCGATCGTATCATTCTCAGTGCCTTTGTGTCGAGAACCTCTCATTATTCATCCTTCATGGTCGTCGGCTTCTTTGTTATTCCACCCAATGGTAGGAATAGATCCTTATAATATAAATAATATTCCATCTGCATCTTCTATAACTGGTAGTTTTGACCATTAAATTTCTTGACTCTAAACTTTCCATCTTCCACCATTGCTTCCACTTGAACCAGGAACCCTCTTTTCCTGCGAGTTATATTTCGCTATGATACCAATTGTTAGAAAAACATGATCGTAGATCAATAAAATAAAACAAATGTGGAAATAAAAAACAAAAGATACACAATACAATAGAGACACAGATATATGTGGTTCACTCAGTGTGGGCTACGTCCACCAGAGAAGTTGTTAGGCCCATTTTTATTATCCAACAAAATGAAGGGATACAACCTATAGCACAATTGTTGTAACTTCCTATTTTCTTTCACAAAATCATCTCTCTCAGAATACAATATTCACAATGATACATAGCCACAAAATGTTTCCCTCATAAAACAAGGTTTCTTTCTAGTGAAAAAAACCCTAACACAACTTCTACCATCAAATCTGTGACCTTATATTGAATGGTGCAGATTTACTATGAAATTACAATATACATTTGCACGGAAATATTTCCTTTCGGGGCTTCGCTCTCGAACCATCATCGGGGACCTACCTGCCCCCGAACTCTCCAACTGAGGAGATGAGCCCCCCAAACCCCGCAAGGGGGCAAGCCCCCTTGCAACTCCCCCATGTGGAGGGGTGTACAATATTCTGGGGTGAACAGTCTTCATGGGGTATAAACAAGGCTGAAAACAAAGACCTATGAAACAGGGAGATAATTAGGCTCCACAACCAACAAAGTTTGAGCTATTCTATGATCCTAAGATTCTCTAAAAGCAAACCGATGCCAAAAGCAGCCCAATGACCTAATTGATTGTGTCGTCGTCCCACTAAAATTCATTTATGTTTTGAGGGGGATGGCGAGTCCTCAAAAATGAACATTTCAGCTACCAAATCAAATGGAAAAGACATTGAACATGGGCAAGGCATTAAAGAAGACTAGAAAGCACGATCATACCCAAGGATTTTCAAATTCTGCATCATCTCTAAGAAAGAACATGGGAAATGCTACCGACCTGTTGAATCCCAATGGAGTAAATTGATTTGAAAATATTTCAGTTCTTTACAAACTAGGGACAACTACATTTATGTAAAAAATGGTTGATATATGTCTATTGGTGCCATTTTCCACCCTTAAAAGTTAATGGCCCCTATCCAAGTATATCAACCTCTTTTTACATAAATGTGGTAGTTGCTAATTATAGTACTTAGTAACACTGATATAGTAACTAGTAATAATGGTTAGTGCTACACCCTACCATCCGATAGATGAATTTTAGTCTCACTTTCTATGGAAGGATATGCAATGGATTGTAAACATCGACGTAACCACTTGGCATTAGAGGTGCGAAATAGAAGACTACGAGTGTAACAACAAGGATCATGTGTGTAAACATCAACTGTTGACCATAGGATAGATGTAATTGAATTTACATATTTATTATTATGGTAGTTAGTTTATTCTAATTATGGCACAAGCGGAGACCGATTTTATGACATCTTTTGTCCTTTGTCGATGACGTATGGTTCTATGAAATTTTTCGTTGTCTATTGACGGCGTATGAAAGCATGCCACATGAGCATTATCTGTATTCTCTGTAAATCCACCATCTTTAGCATGCCATCTCCATCAAAGTGACGTATCGCTCCTGCATCCTTCCATGAATTCCCTCCAGACCCTGCTTTGGTGTACTTCTGCACCACCCTTCATATCCAACGACCATAGGCCATCATCTCTGGTGACCAAACCCTCGTGCAATGAATCAGGTGATGTTGTTGATGAGGATTGATGGTGGGTGGGTATGGGGATGGCCGGACAGCCGGCCCCTGTTTCACGGCTTATGACGCACTGAGTTTGGGTTTTACCATCGTTGTCTGCTTCCACCAGGGGCCAGTTGGCCGATTAACATTACAACTAGTCTCAGCCTCATAATCAACCTTCCTATTCATTTTTTTTCATTAGAGATTCACTCCAATCCTTCATTCATTCATTTCATTGGGGATGACCATGCGTTAATGAGTAAAGAATCAACTAGTGTCTTTACGAACACTATTATCCTATGCCCTTCTATCCACCCATCATTTTAAGAAACTTCTCTTCTTTTCCAAAATCCACAATTGGTTGGAACCATTGAACAGTCTCACGAAAGAGCTAACCGACCAGAATACTACCATTCCTGGGACTTCCTGAAAAAAATGCGATGCTAAAGTTTTGACATTCAGTTATCACAGCTGTGTAACCATAGATGCCAAGTGTTGTTCAAACTCTGCCATGTTTCTGCTCCTTTCCGCTACATCAGATTTTTGGTTCTGTTATTTAACTATTAATTAATGTTTCCATCAAACAGTGTGTTTTGTTTTTGAGTGAACGAATGTTGTAACAGAGAAAGTTTTCTTTTACTGTTAGTCATCTTTCTTTGGCATTTTGTGGAACAGAGGATGCTCTGTTTCCCTCTTTTATTTACAATTGTAACAGAGGTACTCTGTATCTCTTTTCTTTCATAAATAAAGCATAGACTAGAGTATTCAGAAACTGAGTAATTTTGTTTTCTTGAGTGTGAGGTCTACTGCTGTGTTTTTTCTCTGATTGATATTTATTTTTATGTCTATACTATTACTCTTTGTTTATTGGTTTATTAGGATCTGCATTTTCTGGGTGTGACTCTTTTCTAAGCACATAACTCCTATAGTAGATCCTTCATTTGGTATCAGAGCTCCCAGGTCTATGGTTGTTTTCAGCCAGAAGAAGGAGACAATGGCCCAAAGTAACAATTCAGTCTAGTACCAGATTCCTCTTTCTGTGGGGAAAATTATGAGCATTGGAGTGTGAAGATGAGAAATTTTCTCATCTCATAAGATTTATGGATGCTTGTTTATCCAGGGTACACAGAGCCAGCTGATCAAGCTACTTATAATGCATTATCAGTTGATCAAAAGATAGAATTGAAGGAGAATAGGAAAAGGGATGCTAAGGCTCTGTTTCTTCTTTAAACATGAGTTGATATCTCCCTGTTTCCAAAAATTGCAGAATGTGGAATTTCCCATAATGCTTGGGAAACTTTGGAAAAAGATTATAAAGGTTCTGTCAAGGTAAAGGTTGTTAAACTCCAGATGTTGAGACGAGATTTTGAGTCTCTATCTATGAAAGAAAGTGAAAATGTTGATTTTTTTATCACTAGAGTTCAGAATATTGTAAATGTTATTCATGCTCATGGTGAAATACTTGAA
>JASDQU010506008.1:114536-124662 GCA_032191745.1 Picea mariana | reverse complement strand
TATCTTTTAGCCTTAAATCCTTTGCCTTCTCAAAACCCCAGGTCACCGGGGACGTCTCCCCTGGGCCTTACCTCCCTAAACAGAAAGAACCTTCCTATCGAGGTGACATTGGGTGGGATTGGTTCAGTTACGCCAGTCTGTCTCTTTACATCTATCTCTTATCCTAACTACAAACTATGCGATAACAGGTATCATCACTCCCTCAAGAAGAGCCCATTCGAAGCCTTGTATGGACATAAATGAAATTCCCTAGTTAGTTGGAACAATCTGAAAGCACAAATAACTCAAGAAAGTGTACCCTAGAAGAAATTAAAAGTGTAGTGAAACATGTGTAGTAGAGTTTAAAGACAACTGAGACAGGCAGAAGAGTTATGCAAATGAAAAGAGATCAAAACAAAGCTTCAAGGTTCAAGAGAAAGTGTTTCTCAAAGTCAAACCAAAAAGGAGTTCTTTATGCTTGGGGAAATGGAAGAAATCGGCACCAAGATATTGCAGACCTGTTATCATAGGATTTGTAATTGTGCAAATCCCTCAACAAGATCCCCAAATCTTATGTAACTATGGAAGAACCTACCATTGTCACCTAAGTAGAATATTCCCTCGTTTTAGTGATGGAAGAGGTCCACCACAAAGGAGGCTTCTCTGGTGACCTCAAGGATCAAATAGTAAGAATTAGCCAAGCCTACCGCCCCCTATCTTGGTCACCTATTAGTCAAGTCTAGGGCTAAGATAGAGATAAAGGATAACAAAATAATTCTTGTACCTGTATGAGACAAAACACAACCTGCAACATATATATACAATTATCAAGTTATAGAGTGCAAAAATAGTACTTTAGACACTAGACAAGTAAAAAATGCTATGGCTGTTGCAAATTACAGCAGTAAACCAGTCTTATAACAGCAATAACTATTTTGCAACTGCAGCAAGAACAAGTGCTCAAAATGTAGCAATTTACCATGAAAAATAAGCATACATCAACCATGTAAATATCCAATTGTTAGAAGTAATTTATGAACAAGTTAGGCCACTTATAAATAGGTGTTGTTGCTGCCTTATACACACCTCGGGTGGCGTGGAAGAAATCTTCAATCCACTGGGTGTGTCCTTGGGGGCAAGTCTCGAGTCAAGGTGTTGTCACCCGATCCTCAACTCCTTCGTCTAGGCCAACTCCTAGCAAAGCCAAGGGGGGTAATCCATAAGAAAATGAATCTAATGCTTAACTAACTAAGCACAACTATGATCTAGGAGTTTTATTAAAAGCAAGAGTGATACAAGTATATCTACTCTAGCAGCATATATGACACATAAATGAAATTGCTTATGATAAAGATATATAAAGCATGTAAAGTACTTGCATGTAAGAGATACAACAATAAAAGTAGATACAAGTGCTTAAATGGAAATGATAAGCAATATATAAAGACCAGTGCCAAATGTAAAGATTGTTGCAAAATGTCAAATGATGCGTAAATGAGAATGTTATGAAGTGCTCTTGACAATTTTATGATTAAAATGAGTTATTAAGTTTGTGGGTTTAATGTGAAGTGACTATTGTGAGTGCAAGTCCACTTATAAGTGTGAAGTGTGTGGAGTGATAACAATAAAGGAAATATAATCTAGATGTGGCCCTTTAGAGATTATCCCTCAATTGGATGCAAAGAACTATGCCAGAGGTCCAACGGGGAGAATATCCCCCTGACTTCACACACAAGTTCAATACAATATCCAATACAAAGAGCAATGTCCAAGGTCCAACAAGGAGAGAATGAGTCTCATTAAAGAGTATCCCCTTTACTTCACACACAAGCTCGATGTAATGTCCCAATTGAACAATAGCAACAATCCGATTGTCCTAGTTAAAACTAAATCCACACTGACCAATCTTCGTTCTGTATGGAACCTTACTCCAGAGATCAAGCCAAAGTTCACAGAGGAGGGGTCAAAAACATAATGAGGGAAGTTGAGGGGATGGTTCATTTCCAACTTTGAAATTGCAGAAAATAAATTACAAAAATTGAAATCTAATCTAAGCTAATCTACAAAAATGAAACTACTCTAATGTTTTGCAGTGTCGTGATTGATTTTATTATTGATTTTATCTTTTTAAATTAGTGGAACTCGAAAGCAATGATGAAAGACAAAAATAAGACAATCACACAAAAGGACACTGATCCCCAAGGGGGGATAAGACTGGGCACTGTGTAGCCCACTAATTTTATTAATTTTTTACAATGATCTTTTGGGAAAGGCTTGTGATCCGGAACTATAAGGATCCTTATAGTTCCGGATCACAAGTTTACAAATTTTCCAAAAGAGTTTATTTTTCGAAGCGGAAAAGTGCTCTCAGGGGTCTTGGATGGTCTAGATCTTCAAAATTTCGGCAGCAAATCCTCTTGGCTGTCTGCAAATCTGCAAAAAAAAGAAAACTAAATGTGCTAAAGGATGCTCAAAAGGCCTTAGAAATTACCTGCAAAAAGGGATTAAAAACAATACAAAAATTGCACAAAAATTTCTAAGTAAAACCTACAATGAACTAGCAAACTAGAGACTAAGCAAAGAGGAAATGGGAGATCCTTCTTAGTGATATTGCTTGCTGTCCTAAAACAGCAAGTACAATGTCACTAAGTTTGCCAATTAAATCTTTAAAGCACTCAAAGTAAACTCTATCTAATAGCCTTTAAATTTTCCTTTAAAAATCAGCTAAAAGAAAGACTTAAGCAAACTAGATCTTATTGAAAATAGAGCTTTTGTAAAATGAAATCTAGATCTACTTGCTTTTTAACATGCAATGACAAGTTGTTTTAGATCAAAATATGAAATAACAAACTTAAGCCTTGCATGTATGAAAGTAACCAAGAAGATTATTTAAAAGAATTTGAGAAAGAGAGAGGAAAAGAGTTTTGCTCAAGATTTGAATCCTTGGGCTATGGGGTCCTTTGAGAAACGGTTGAGGGATTCTTGCTCCAAAAGATATTGAAGATAGGGGAAGAGTTGCACTCCAAAGCTTCACCTCTCCAAGCTTGAGAACCTGTAAACTAATACAATTCTTGCCAACAAGTTTTGTTAAGCATGTAATTTCCCTACAAATGAAAACTAGAAAACATGCATATTAGTATAAATAAGCATGAAATCTATATTTGCAAATATGAAGGATAACAAGATCATGCATAAACAAACTAGTTCAAATAGATCTTACATCCAAGGGACATGCTAAGAATTTAGAAAGAAAGAAAACTAGTCTACAATTACCTCAAATACACGAGCAATTAGCATCCACACTATGAACACCATCCACAATTGACCTCCAAAGTCTTTCTTTATTCAATTCTCAAGAGAGTTTACAATAGTAGCATTATAACACAAGTATTTTTTCCCCAAGCTCCAACTAGCTTGACAAAGGGAGAGAGACTTGTTTAAATAGGAAGAGGGGCGCACTTCCCAAGGACGAAGGGCATGCCACTTGGAAGGAAAAATGAGACAAGTGGGAGAGATGGGGCTGCCACCTCTCAATACATCCCAAGAGGGCGCCACATGTGAGTGTGAGAGAGAGAGGGAGGGCGCCACCTCTCAAGAGGTGGGCAGCCCTCCTCAAGAATGTGCCACATCTCCACAAGACGGGCACACTTCTCTTGGATAACTCCATCAATTCAAGCCAACTCAACTAAGAACTCACCCAAGACTCCCTCTTGTGTGCCAACAAGGCTTAGTTAACTCAAAGAGAGGGTGAGTTGACTCAAAACATGTCCCCGACATGTTTCCCAAAAATAGCATTTGCTAATTTTTTGTCTTTTACTTGTCTTTTGTCTTTTCTTGACTTTTTGTGAGTAAAATTGATTTTTAGTGATTTAATATCACTATTTTCACTCACAAAGTGGGTACATAAGTAAAGTGGGTATTTTAAGCAAGAAAATGAATACCCCCAAGGAACATGATTCCTCCTAATACCACTTTTTTAACTTATTCACTAATTACAATTAAAATATCTCGTTTTGCAGGAAATTTTGTATTTGCAGAAAACATTAAAAAATCCTAAGGGGGACTTAGCGCAATTTCCATGACACAAAAATGATGACTAGCATGATAATATACATTAGACACTAGAATTAGACAACATACTAAGGCCTAACCATCAATACAGACTCCAGCTTTGGAGGTGGTGAGTGAAAAAACTCAAAAATTATAACTCGCTTAAAAATTTTCAAGCAAGATATAATTAATAAGTAAAAAAAAACACTCTAGAGTAGTGTACTCGTGATCAAGTCTTAGAGGTAAGCCTTTTACAAAGTTCATCATGCTAACTCATCTTATTACAATTCCCCATAGGGGTATGGAAATGCGGTAAAGAAAAAGAAAAGGGGTCATAATGGCCGACTGGACTTCTGAACTCTGAAATTCGAACAAGTACTTGTTCAATCTTTGGCGGCTCAATTGCAAGTCCATCCTAGTGCAACTTGGTGGGTAACAAGTGTTGTTGCCGTCCTTATACACACTTGCAAATGTGAGCTAAGTCCTGCTCACTTAGTGTGTCCTTGGAGGCACAATGCCGAGGTTCAAAGCCCACGCTGTCACTTTGACTTGAACCTCTTCCGTCTAGGCTTACTCCTAGGGAAGCCAAGGGGGGTAGACCCCAGTGACTAGATGAGATTAGAGTTAAGTTCTAAGAGTTGGTTTTAATTAATTAAATGGTTGGGGGAAAATCTAGCCTATGATGCAAAGGCAGCAATGCAACTGCAACAATTGAGATGACAATCAAACCTTTTCCTAGGACAACTAAGACTAGTGCCTAAGATTGGGCAAGGGGTCAACTATAGTTTGAGGGGTTTAGATTATACAAAAGTTACAAAGATTACAATGATTACAAAGATTACTACAAGACTAGATACAAACTAGATACAAAAGTACAATAAAGAATATCTAAAGATTACAACAAAGCTATATTAACAAAAGATACAATGGATACAAGATATAGAGATACAAAGATATAAGACATTAAATAACAACTTGCTTGTATGTGCAGGAATAAAAGATATTCAAAAGGATGTATTCAAGATCACAACAAGCCTAGCATGCTCACAATAGAGTGTCTCCTCAAAGGGATGCACTCCTCTATTGGACTGCTTTCAATGGCAACAAAATCACTCAAGACCCAACAAGATAGTGCCTCCAAGAGGATGCGCAACTTCTTGAGGGATCACACCAAAAATTGGAACACCAATTAAATGAAAGATGCTTGAAAGGGAAAGTGTTCCACAACACAAATATGACCACTTAGATAATTAATCCACAACACATAAATTAAACTTGCATGAGATATAAGTGTGAAAGAAAGTGCTTGAAATTGTGAATTAAATGCCAACCATAAAAGATATACCAAATGATGCCCAAGGTTGTAAAGTGGATTAAGGAGTTGATTAAGAGTTATTAGGTGAAGAGTGACTCCTAGCTAAGTGTCAACCCAATACTCCCCCCGCTTGTACAAAGTAATTGATGGGTGCTCAAGAAGTATGGCAACAAGGCCTACCCTAGCTCCACAGGTCAGCCCAATGGAAAAGAATACTCCCGGAAAGGACGTTGAGCACCACGAGACCATCCCCGGTCTATCACATTCCGTTGCTTCTTCTAATCCTTGTTTAAATGGAAAAGTTGGGTCAGTAGAGGTGCCCTATTAAGTCTAGTTGATTATCAGGCCTATGGAATAAGTGTTTTTAGGTGATTAGGTGTGTTAAGATGAGTTTTACTTGCCCAAAAAGTGTCAAAAAGGACCAAAACCGAAATATTGAAACAGCAAGAAATGAAGTTCTAGATAATAAGATTATTGCATGTAAGGCATATAAAGAACTTGAATGAAATGTTGAAATGAAAGAGGTTGCTTTACACCATTTACATGTCCATGTTTGCTTGCAAACTTAAAAGATAAATGCTTAAGAACCAAAAAACTTGCAAGTGAAGAAATAACAAAGCACAAAATTTAATCCTATGCCTCCATGGGCTTAAACTAGCATGAGTTGTGTGAGATCTACTTCTAGATAATTTTAACCATGAGCATAAGCATATTAGACATACACAACTAAGCTAGCCATACTATATTAGGGGTTGGCTAGGCCAACTTCACATCCAAGGTGTAGGCAAAAAGGAAACAAAACTTGAAATGAAAAACAAGAGCTACAAACCACTCACAATGGCACAAGGTGGAGGCAAGCCTTCCTATTTTGTGCCAAAGGGGGTTGGAAATGAAATAACTAAACATAAACTAAAGAAATCCTAGCCACACAACCTTGTCCTAATGACAAGTGGGGCAAAGAATAAAAATTTGCAAAAATTTAAATATACACCTAGCCTTACGATTTTGGGGGGTGGCTTTGCCAAACTCTCACCCAAGATGTAGGCACTAACTATATTTACAATAACAGAAAATAAAAGAAAAGGCAAGCCACTTGAGACGAACAAAGTTCGCTCACACAAGAGTTATCCAAAATACTTGGAATATAACAAAGTAAATAATATATGAATAGATAAGATATAAGATAATATGAGAATGAGGGCTCGTTTATATACCCACGCAGGGGTGCCCTTAACCAATAGTCATGTCCTTTGAGACATGTCCTTTCATTATTAATATTTATTATTTATTAATTAATTATTATTATGTTATGAATCTCTATTTATATATATTTATGTTCATAACAATGCCTTTCCCTTAAAAATGCTTTGTCCTCAAAGCATACTTTATTGTCTCATGCTTCTTCATTATTGAGTTAGTAATCGTTGAGGACCTAAGACAGTAGGATCTTCTAAGCGCTGAGAAGAATTGTCGAATTGTAAAGGAGTCTGCCCATCCTGATTCAATCTTCTGCGGATTTTGTTTTTTATAGGGTTCTTCGAAAGAACTTGATACATTTCTACTCCCATGATCGCTTCTATTTTGACCTGCACTTGAGGTGGAAGTAATATTCTTCGGCATATCGGTCATTTGTTTTTGCTGATACATTGATTGGCTGAAGTATCGACTTTTGTAATTAGGATGTCGATAAGAGATCCTTGCAACTTGATCTTTACTTCTTATACTTGCATCTTTTTCTTGATTAACTTTTGGAATTGAGTCTTCTTGATATCCCTGGCTTGTTTGTACCTCAATATTTGAAAACTTCTTTACATCAGCTGGATTCGCCTCCTTTTGAGTTGTAAGGTTGATTGGGTCTGTCATCATTTCCTTATCGACCAATGATGTTTTGCGATCTAGTTTTTCTTGTATAGTCTTCTTATCATGCTTCAACTTTTTAATCTAAGTTAATAGATCTTGATTATGTCGTCTTAATCGTAAAAGTTCTTCCTTATATTTTGACTTATTGTCTTTTTCTAATTCTAGATTCTCCTTTCTTTCATCCTTTAAGATTTTAATTTGTTCAAGTAACTTCTGGTTAAGGTTCCTTAGGCAGGAGATTTCTTCCTCCTTTTTAGTTGATTTCTCCTTGAGACCTTGATTTTCTTGTTCTGAATTTGTATTCCCTTGCTTCTTGTCTTTTAACTTTCTGATTTTAACTAGTAAATTTTGATTATGATTTTTTAATCGTAATATTTTTTCATCTCGTTCTAGTAAGTCTTGGTCCATTTTTTGTCTTTCGGTCTTTAGTTCTTCATTTTGTGCAATGAGTTCCCGAATACGCTCTTTGAAGTAACGATTATATTTTTGTGTTAACCCATTAAAATATTTTTCCTTCTCAATTTCAAACTGTAATTTTCTATTGCTCACTTTATAATGTCCCAGTTCTCCTTCCAATATTCGTGATTGTATTTCTGAGTTATCTTGATATTCTTCCATAATAAATAATTTTTCACTGTTTCTTCAATCTTTTTTAGAAAAATTATTTTTCCTTATACTTCTTTATAACCTTTTGACTTTTTTAAGAACTTCTTTTTCACTTTAACTTTTTGAAATATCACTTTCTTGGAAATTTGAACAATCACTTTATCCCTTTTAATTTGGAAATTAAAATATATATATTTTTTTTAAATTATCATTTTATATCTTCAAATTAAAGCTTAAGGACCTTTTCTTAATATATCTTTGACTTTTCTTTTCTCAAATTACGAATATTCTTATTTCTCTTATTTTCCCAATGTTGTAGTTGATAATTGACATAAGGCTCACGACTTGATTACTTTAACCACCCTACACTAATTACTCACTTTAACTTATATAATAAGTAACTCAATACTAGCAATTGCTTATTAGTTAACAAGAATTTTCGTTGACTTATATGATGGTATCCCCTAATATGTATATTCACTTAATATACTTATTTATATGGTTTGTATATTTTTGTTTAATCCTTCAAAAGGTTGTGTCGTATCACCTTACGTAATCCACAGGTTATGTATTTCCTTACGGATTTGAGAGGTAAACACGTATCACCTTTTTTTTTGTTATTTTAATTATAATTTATATATATTAAATTTAATATTAATATATATTAATATATACGTAAGGGGGTACTACTCTAGAGTCGCGATTAGAATGGTAAAGGGACAGGGTGGGACCGATGACTTATATGATAAGCGAATCAATATTAGTGAATTGTATATTTCCCAAAACAAAATAATTTTGTCGAGGGTTGTGTCGTATCACCTCACGAATTCGACGGCTATGACCTATCACCTCACAGGTTCGACAAGGATCTTTGCATGGTCGATAGGATCCTTTTCTTTGTGGTATAAGACTACGGCGGCTACAGGGTTATTTCCCACGTTTTGTGGGCCCTAATCTATCAATGAAGCGTTTATTTTATTTTTTTAATTCCTTTTGACCAATATCACAGTTTATGCTATCAATGGCGGCTCGAAAAGACGTTTCAAAATTCTGACTGCTAATATACGTTGAAGCACCACGATCCTTCACACCTTTTCGAGTAACCTTCCACAAATTAACAATCCAAATCCTTGTGTAGTGGTTTCCAATCAGAACTTGACAATTAGGCACGATATCAAGATTTGTTGCTAATATATAGGCCGTGGACAGCGTTGGGTTTTCTCTCAAGGGTGGCAAGAAAAACGCCCTTATATTGCTTATTACTTCCTCACCGTCTTTGTTTAGGGCTTCCTATGTTTTAGTTTAGTTTTGACAGTAATGTATTTCTACAACAATTCTTTCGGTGCTTAATTCTTCTTTATACATATAGGTAGCAGCTAAATGGTATTTCTCCAACAAAATTTCTGAACTGTAAATTGTATCTTTATCTTCGGATTTGCCTTGCAGCAGAATGATTCTTTTTTGAATTTTGCAACAGAATATTTGGATTTTATATGGCCAAGAGCCAGTTATGGTCAAGGACCGAAGACACAGAAACTCTGATAATTGGAGTATGTCTAAAAGCCTGAATTATGGTCAGGGACCAAGATAAACAGAGAAACTTTGAAAATGTGGGTTGCTCAAAAACCAGATTAGACAAAGTTTGAATGGAGAGTGGCCAACAGCCAGGATCAGACTTGCTCTGATACCAAATGAGACGAACAAAGTTCGCTCACACAAGAGTTATCCAAAATACTTGGAATATAACAAAGTAATCCATGTAGGACTGTAAATAATATATGAATAGATAAGATAAGATATAAGATAATATGAGAATGAGGGCTCGTTTATATACCCATGCAGGGGTGCCCTTAACCAATAGTCATGTCCTTTGAGACATGTCCTTTCATTATTAATAGTTATTATTTATTAATTAATTATTATTATGTTATGAATCTCTATTTATATATATTTATGTTCATAACACCACTTGGGGACCCCCTTTGGGCTTTGCTTACAAGGCTTAGAAAGATATAGAAATGAAGGGGTTTTGTTACCACATCAAAAGGAGAGTCCTTGGAGTGTGTTGTGACTGAAAATGGGCAGCATATACCCTTAACCTGGCAAGAAAACCTGCAAAAACCAGCAAGCTATTGCTTGCTGGAAACGCTGCAACACACCCACAAAAGTTAAGAAAATTTATGTTTTGCAACAGAAATTTCCTACATATAAATTTCAGAAAATAAGATGATAATGTTGACCTATCTAAGAGTGTTAGCAACATGTTATCGCACAGTTTGTAGCTAGGTCAAAAGGCTAGAAGATAGAGGCCAAACT
>JASDQU010506008.1:92815-114436 GCA_032191745.1 Picea mariana | reverse complement strand
TGAATAAAGAAGATTTGTGATGTTTTGGCTTGTCTATCATATTGCATATGGTTGAGGTATGTTTCATGGTTGTCTATTCTTGTTATTTGCTACATACACACATATAAACACAAGTAAACAAATAGATCAGCAAACTGTTTGACGAAATACCTCACTCAGAAAAAGTTTAAAAAGACACCAAAACAGTGATGATTCTTGCATAATGGCTTGGGATCATTACAACGGGACTAGGGCATAGAAGTTGACGACCAAGGTGAAACAACGAAACAAACACAACTTTTGAAGCCAGTGATCCATTATCCAACTTCAACCAATGATCCTCATCCGCATGCCCAACAAATTAAGCACAACACTTCGCATGAAAGAAGGACTAACATACCTCATGGAGACACTGCCTTACCATCTCCCATACACTAGGTTGTTTGGATGTGATGAGCCTTAGTTGATCTATAGCTATAGAGGCATATGAAGGGGGTTGTTGCGCTACCATCTGTGGACATGCTATTCATCATCATGGTCGAGATCATTGTCTCCACTGCGGGCCATGAGACATGATCTCCTCTAGTTACCCCAAGGCATGGGGGGGTTGCAGGACCCTTCTAAATTTTGGTGTAGATGGGTGGCGTTGCTTACAAATTGGCCTTACCACCACATGTGACTATTCACGATGTTTTCCATGTATCCTTGCTTAAGAAACATGTCCTTGATCCCAACCATGTGTTGGATTTTGATGTTATATAGATGAAGGACAATGAAGAGTTTATCACTGAACCCTCGATGATCGTTGGTACCAAACAACAGCACCTACAAAGCAATGTTATAGATTGGGTAAAGGTTTGTTGGCAGCATTACTCAAAAGAAGAGGACACATGGGAATTAGAATCGAGGATGAGAAACCTTTATCGTTATGTGTTCAAGGAAGACCTAGTTGCAGGGTTGTAGCCCTTTTACAGGGGGAGGATTTAACACCCCTAGTGCATGGCGGTTTTTTTGTTGATACGTTGTAGTTGATGTTTACTTATGATGCACCTTGTGATGCTTGATTAGGAGATGATGTTTTGGACTCATTCTCTCCTAGACGATTACTTTTCCTAATGAGCATCAATGAGTATTTTTCCTTAATGATTAGTGTTGAGCATTAATGAGTATGCTGAACATTTACATGTATGATCGATGATAAGTATTAATGCATATTCCTTGATGATTTATGTTGTGTACAATTACATCCTCAGTGGTTTGTGATGTAATTACGACTCATGTTTGATATACATATAATGTTGTTCTTGTGGAGGCTTACCTCTCCACAAGTTGTGGCATTAATTAAGTCAAAAAATTCAGATTTGGTGAGCTCCAAGGTCAAAATTAAGCCTTTACGCCTGTTGGCCCTATTACCCACCAAAGATTGAACAAGAAATTGTTCAAAATCAGAGTTCAAAAGTCCAGCCAGCCATTATGGCCACCTTTCTTCTTCTTCTTCTTCTTCATATCACATTTCCATACCCCCGTGGGGAATTGTAATAAGATGAGTTAGCATGATGAAATTTGTAAAAGGCTTAACCCCCTAAGACTTAAACATGAGTGCGTTACTCTAGAATGTTTTTTTTACTTATTAATTATATCTTGCTTGAAATTTTTTAAGTAAGTTATAATTTCTGAGTTTTTTCACTCAATCATCTGCAAAGTTGGAGTGTGTGTTGATGGTTAGGCCTTAGAAGGTTGTCTAAGTCTATTGTCTAATGTATACTACCATGCTAGTCATCATTGTTGAGTCATATGGAAATTGCGCTAAGTCCCCCCTAGGATTTTTTAATGTTTTTAGTTAATAAAAAATTTCCCTCAAACGGGTTATTTTTAATTGTAAATAAAGTCTAAGTCAAATAAGTGGTACTAGGAGGCATCATATGCCTTGGGGGTACTTGTTTTCACACTCAGATTACCCACTTTACCTGTGTACCCACTTTGTGAGTGAAAATAGTGATTTTTAATCACCTAAAATTAATTTTACTCACAAAAGGTCAATAAAAGACAAAAAATCAGCAAAGGCTATTTTTTGGGAAACATGTCAAGGACATGTTTTGACTTAACTCACCCTCTCTTGAGTTCACTATGCCTCACTATCACTTGAGAGCGAGTTAGATGTTGAGTTGGTTAAGTGAGGTGCCAAGAGGGAGGAGATCCCAAGAGAGGGTGCAACCCTCTTCCCTTGTATGGCGTATTCTCCAAGGAGGGCACACATCCCAAGGAGGATCCCACCTCCCTTGGGCCATGTGTTGCCCATCCCATGCTTCTATTACCTCACATGTGGCGCATTGCTTGAGTCTTGGGGAGTGGTGTCACCCATTCCCATCCACTTGTCTCACATTCTCCTCCATGTGGCGCGCCCTCCCTCATTGGGTCTTCACCCAATGTGCTATATATGCAAGCTCACTCCTCCATTGTTAGCTAATGGGAGTTTGTCTTTGCTTCTTGTAATATTGTTGTACTATCATTTTGCTATTGGAATAAAAGGCTTTGGAGGTCAATGGTGGCTTGGCTAGTGTGTGGATGATTATCATGTGCATTAATTCTATGAGGTGATATTGTTTCAAGTTCTTGCTTATTTAAATTGTTAAAGTTGGCCTTTGTATGGGTATTATTATTCATTAGGATAGGATTATTAATCTTGTTTGCATTTCTAATCCTATTGTTTATCTATATTAGAGATTTAATGTGCATTGTAAGTTTGGTTTAACTAATATGCCATTGAGTTTCTCTTGTAGGTGACACCAAAAGTTTAACAATCTTTTGCAAGTTTTTATGAAGCATACAGGATCTCATTAGCTTGGAGAATTCGATGAGCTTGTTTGCATATACCATATTTCCAAGATCTTAAAGACATAAGTCCCTCCTCGTTTCACTAAGGAGACTCCATTGCTCAAGGGTTCCAAGCTATCAAGCTTGCTCTTTCTCTCCTTCACAAATTTTAAAGTTTCTTTGGTTTCCCTCATTTGCATGCAATAAGTAGATCTACATGCAATAAGTAGATCTAGATTCAAGATTTAGTTTTACTTTTGCTTGCATATAAATTAGATCTAGATACTAGTTTAATTTCATTATCTAAAGCTAGATCTATCATAAGAAACAATCTTTTAGCAAGTAGTTTTATTCTAGATCTTTAAGGGCTATAAGGTAGTTTCTTCTAAAGAGCTTTCAATTCAATATTTAGCAAGTTTAGTGCTCCTTTGTTTGCTGTTCCGAACAGTAAACAAAACCACTAAAAGAAGTTCATCATTTGGCTTATTTTGGTGTTGTAAATTGCTAGTTTAGCTTGCTCTTTTACTTAAAAAAAAATCACTATAAGTTTGACCTTTTTTCATAAGTTGTCCACAGTGTTTTTGGGCATCTTTTGGATTGTTTTCTTGCTGTTTTTTGCAGGTTAGTGGACAGCCAAGAGGAAGAACTGCCAAATTTTGGCAAATTTGGACTATCCGGGGCTCCCGGGAGCACCCTTTTCATCAATAAACCTTCCCAAAACTTGTAAAACTTGTTGATCTCCCTTAATGAAGGATCACAAGTCTTTCTAAAAAGATCATTTGTAACCTCATCCATAAAATCAGTGGGGTCCACAATGCCCATTATTCAATTCCCCCTGGGGGATCAATGTCTTGTGTGATTGTCTCAATTTTTGTCATTTCTCATTTGCTTTCGATTTCAAATAAGTTAAAAAGATAAAAAATAATAATAAAATCAATCACAGCACCGCAAAACAATTAGTTTAGATTTCATTTTCATAGATTAGTTTAGATTAGATTTCAATTTCTAGATTAGTTTAGTTTAGTTTCTTTTTTACAATTTACTTTTTTTCATTTTCAAATTGGAAATAAACCATCCCCTCAGCTTCCCTCAGTATGCTCTAAACCCTTGCGAGCCTAGCTTGATCTAGGGGACCCATCAGAATGGGGACTGGTCAGTGCGAAGCAGTTTTAACTAGGGAAATCCAATAGTTGCTATTGTTCTTATTGGGACAATACATAGAGCATTGTGTGTGAAGTCAGATGGGATACTCCTTGAGATCTTGGCTCTCCCCGTGTTGGACTTTCGGCATTACTCTTTGTATCTGTTAATTGTACTAAACTTGTGTGTGAAGTCAACGGGACACTCTCCCTGTTGAACCTCCAACATATTTCTTTGCAGCCAATTTGAGGGATAGCCTCTAGAGGGCCACATCTAGATTAGATTCCTTTTTGCTATCACTTCACACACAATTCACACTTATAAGTTGGCTTGCACTCACAACAACCACTTCACAATAAATCCACTCATTTAATAATAAAATTTGTCAAGAGCACTTGCAACACAACTCGTACAATAGCATTTGATATCTTGCAACAATCCTTACATTTGGCACTGGTCTTTATATATTGCTTATCATTTCCATTTTAGCACTTGTATCTACTTTCAAATTGTATAACTCTTGTGCAAGTACTTTACATGATTTATATCTTTATCATAAGCAATTTCTTTTATGTGCCATATATGTTGCTAGTGTAGATATATTTGTATCTTTCACTTGCTTTAATAAACTCTTAGATTTCTTTTCGTACTTAGCTTAGTTCAAGCCTTAGTTATTTTTTAGGGACTACCCCCCTTGGCTTTGCTAGGAATTGCCCTAGACAGAGGAGTTGAGGATTGGGTGACAGCACCTTGACTCAAGATTTGCCCCCAAGGACACACCCAATGGATTGAATATTTCTTCATGCTACCCGAGGTGTGTATAAGGCGGAAACAAGCCCCCTACAAAGGGTTAAGGATGAAATATCCCAAATCAGGCGGATCTGGATATGATCTACTGAGATTGGTGTTTAGACTCTTGAATCTGATACTCTGGGGGGTCTCTGGGTGCGTTTAGTGTCTTTGTCTTGACATGCATGGTGATTTTGCATGTGGTTACAGATAGAATAAGTGGTTTTAACAATTATATCATGCATGCGAATAATGGAGAACCAATACAACTAAATAACATGTATTATGTGAAATAGCAGGAAATACAACTGGCATGCGGAAAATAGAGAAACTAATCATCACCTAGATCTCGTAAGAGTGGATCATCGTTGGAATACAATGCAAAACAATCATGAAATACCTGTAATCAAAAGGGGTGGATGGATCTACAGCATGCATGGACAGATCTGCTGCATGCAACTTCGGAAGCTCACGGCCACTGTTGCAAATGACTGAGATATTCGCCTTGGTGGCTACACTCGTCCGATCGACCTGAAATCTGTCCCAAACTGTGCGACCTAGCCTCTAACGCCCTCCTGGTAACTGACAGACTGAAGATCGGCCCTCTACTGAGCTGAATGGACCCTGGATGAGATCCCCTGGGGGTTTGCACCCTTCTCCTGGACAATTGTTGTGCACTATTGATTCCCCCATCGGAATCTGGTCATATATGTATCGAAATGAGAGCCCTAGCCTCCTCTGTAATGGGTCGAAAGGGTTTCCCCGGATCTGATCCGATGAGCTCTCTGGAACCCTAGATGTACCTCCCCAAGTGTTGCGCACTTCCTGGTTGAATGATGCGCCTTGGTGGATTCCTCCGTTAGAATCTGATCACGGATGGCTCAAATGAAGCACCCTAACTCCCTCTCAACTGGGTTGGAAGGATATAGCGAGATCTACTCTGGTCTCGTCCAGCTACACAAAATTGTCTCTCAAACCCCTGCGCCCTCACTGGCTGCAATGCGCACTGACTGAACTGGATCTGTAGAACATTGATCTGGCATGATGAAATACCTGGATGGTACTTCTGATGGGCTAGGGTGTGTCTTCCAACACCGAAACCAATCTGCGATGGTGGTTTCCTCCAGAAATCCACAAAACAACTATTGAGGTCGTCTTCCTCCTCTGGAACCTATTTCTCAATTCACAAATCAATCATAATGAGGAATTAGGTCGAATTCATCTTCTTATACCTCCACCGATCTAATTTTTCGTTGACATCACTTAAGTTGGGCGACTTATTCCTAAGTCAAGTATGATTAATTAATTAAGTCCCCTGAAACCCACTTTTCTTCTATTTCTCTGTTGACTTTGGCTTAAGTGACTTTTACTATGCTTTTTGGCTTAATTAATCATTTAGCCCTTTATTCACCCTTATTTCTCCATTTGTTCCCTATTTGTGCCTGACTATAGTCTACGGGAATGGATAGACTACTAAGTCACTCCCTACTGAGGCTATACTTGGGAACGGAACATCACAGTCCTCCCTTCCCGAGATTGCTTGTCCTCAAGCAACATCAATCTTGGGTGTTGCAGTATATGCTCTCCCTCCCATGTGGCATCCTCCATTAGAAGTCCCCTCCATCTGACCAAGCACTCCCTGATGACCCTACTCCTCAACCTGCGCTCTCTCTGCTCTAGTACCTCCTCTGGCAATAACTCCAATTGTCCCTCCTCATCCAAGGGTGGCAGCTCCTCTAAAATGGTCACCTGTTGTCCCACTGCCTTTTCAAGGCAAGAAACGTGGAACACATTGTGTATCTTGCTACCCTCCTGTAGCTCTAGCTCGTAGGCCACTTTGCCCACTCTTCTGATGACTCTATACGGCCCGTAGAACCTGGGTTTCAACTTCTTTGCCCCGCTCTTCTTCAACGAAGACTATCTGTACAGCTGTAATCACAGAAAAACCAAGTCCCCCACCTCGAAACCGCGCTCTATCCTCTGCCTATCTGCATAGATCTTCTGTTGGTTTTGTGTTGCCTACAGATTTTCCTTCGCTGCTCGTAGAATCCTCTGACTCTCCTCGATCTAGTCCTTGGTCCCCGGGACCCTGCTATCTCCAAACACAGTCTCCACAAAAGAGGGTGCATCGTATCCATACAATGCTCGAAATGGTGACATCCGGATAGATATGTGGTATGTTGTGTTGTAACAGTACTCACCCATGTGTAACCATCTCACCCATGTGCGTTGCTGCCCTCCCACATAATTCCTCAGATACCCTTCCACCCATTTGTTGATGATCTATGTATGTCCATCTATCTGGGGGTGGTAGTTGGTACTCGTGGCTAACTCTGTGCCCACCAACCTGAAGAGTTCCTACCAAAATGCGTTGATGAAGCACCCATCTCTATCACTAACTATCTTCCTGGGTAAGCCATGCAATCTGAAGACCTCCCTGAAAAATAGTTATGCTACCTGTATGGCCTTGTAGTCCGTGGGTATGGCAAAGAAATGTGCAAACTTGGTCAGCCTGTCGACCAGCACAAAAATACAGTCCCTGTCCTGCACTCGAGGAAGTCCTGTAATGAAGTCCATAGAAATGCTCTCCCATTTTTACTCTGGAATGGGTAGAGGTTGAAGTAACCCCGCAGGGTGTTTATGCTCAGACTTGTTCTGTTGACAAGTCATGCACTCCTGGATGTTCCTCAGTACATCATCCTTGAGACCCTTCTATGAGAATCTCTCCCTAATCTATCGATATGTTTTGAAGAATCCCTGATGCCCGGTTGTAGGTGAGTCATGACAGACCTTTAGAACCTTCCCTCTTAAGGTAGATTCTGGAACCAAGTAGATCCAGTCCTTGTAGAAAATGACATCATTTAACACCCGGTATCTATCATCCACCACCTGTCCATCCATTACCTCACAGGAAAACTTGTTTTTGGAGTATTCCACCAACAAATGTGCCTTCCAGTCTGTGCAAATATCCATCATTGAACAACCTGTTGGCCTCCTGGACAAGGCATCTGCTACGACATTCCTTTTTCCTTTAACATACTCAATGTCAAACCCAAAGGCTTGAATCTTCCAGAACCATTTATGATGTCTCTCGCTAAGGTCTTTCTAATCCAGGAAATACTTGAGACTGTTGCGATCAGTCTTCACCACAAATCTGCTACCCACTAGATACTGCCTGAATTTGGTTAAGGCGTGCATGATTGCTAGCATTTCCTTGTCGTATATCGAATAAAGCCTCTCCGACTCACTAAGCTTCCTACTCTCAAAAACAATGGGATGCCCCCCCTACATCAAAATTGCTCCAATCCCCACCCCCGATGCATCACACTCTAGGACAAACAGTCGAGAGAAATCTGGAAGGGATAGAATAGGGCATCTGCTCATAACCTCCTTCATTTTCTCAAAAGTCTGTTGTGACTCATCAGTCCACTAAAAAGCACCCTTCTTAGTCAAACCGATGAGTGGTGCCCCCAACTGTGAAAAACCCCGGACGAACTGCTTGTAGTAACTGCTTAACCCAAAGAATCCCTTCAGCTCTGTGAGGTTCTTGGGTGTTGGCCAATCCAAAATGGCCTTGATCTTCTCCTGATGAACCTGTACTCCATGCTCACTGATGATATGCCCCAAGTACAATAGTACTCTCATCCCGAACTCACACTTGGACTCCTTGGCATATAATGAATGTGCCTGCATAATGCCCAAGACCTCCTCCAAGTGTGCCAAATGCTCAACCCACGTCCTGCTGTAAATCAAGATATCGTCAAAGAATACCAAAAGGTACTTCCTCAACTGCCCTCTAAAGATGTGATTCATGCAAGACTGAAATGTGGCTGGTGCGTTGGTCAATCCAAACGGCATGACGAAAAACTCAAAGTGCCCAAAATGGCATCGGAAAGTTGTCTTCTCTATGTCCTTCTCTTTGATGTTGATCTGATGGTATCCTGACCGTAGATCAATTTTGGTGAAGAAGACTGCCCCATGTAATTCGTCCATCAGCTCATCTATGTGCGAAATGGGGTAACTGTTTTTGATCGTCTTCTTATTAAGGGCTCTATAGTCTATGCACATTCTCAATGTGCCATCTTTCTTCAGTATCAGTACGACTGAAGAAGCAAAAGGACTCGTGTTGGGTTTGATATGATGCCCCATCGCAAGCAATTCCTTGATTGCTTTCTTGATCTCGTCCTTGAATCTTTTGGGGTGTCTATAGGGTGTTGTGATCACAGGTGTAGCCCCCGCCTCTAACTCAATGGTATGCTCAAACCCCCTGTCAGGTGGCCTCCCTGGTGGTATCGGCCCAAACACTGGCTCATATTGACTTAGAAGTTCTCTGAGCTGTAGATGGTAATGTTCTCTGCCCTCTAAATCCTTTCGGCTAGTGATTAGACACTCTACTGCATATGCTACATCACCGTGGCGAAAGATTCACTCCATCCTCTTCATTGATATTGCTCTGGGTGCTCCTGTAGACATACCTCTCAATATTACCCTCGACCCGCTGGCATCTCTGAAACTCATGGTCCAGTCTGATAGTTGAACCCAATCTCTCCCAATAAATATAGCCACTACACCCCCAATACTGCATCTATATCTGACAGGTCAACTACGTAGAAAGTATCTGTCATGGTGTAGTTGCCTAGCTTGACCTCTAGGTCAGGAATCATATCCAAGCATATCATAGTATACCCATCTGCCACGACCACGGTAAACCCCTCAAACTCCTCTTTGTGTAACCCCCTCCGGGCTACTAAAGACGCATCAATGAAATTGTGGGTGGCCCCATCATCTACTAGAGTTGTCACGCGCTGCCCCTGTATAAGGCCTGTTATCGCACAGTTTGTAGCTAGGTCAAATGGCTAGAGAAATGAGGGCAAACTGGCGTAACAGGAACCTTACCCACCCAATGTCACCTCAATGGAGAGGTTCTTTCTATTTAGGGAGGTTAACCCAGGGGAGACGTCCCCGGTAACCTGGGGTTTTGAAGAGGCAAAGGTATAAAGTCAAGATTAAAGTTTCCCTTTCACAGGTTACCACCAAGGTCAAACAGTCCGGCTAATCAGCCAATAAAGAAGTGTATGCCCAAATGAAAACACCTGCCCGGAACAAGACAACAATAATACAGTATATATGCAGGCTATAACTCAATGGGTCAGTACTTCAATGACTATCTGCTATTGATTAATAAGCAATGTAAAACAATAGATATCAATGAGGTCAACGTCTTATCAATTAGCTATGAAAAAGCATCAATGCATCGATAACTATCAAGATGATTAAGCTAACAATGTATCTATTCAATCATTTACTCAATAAATGCCTTTAACCATCATCTATTTGCTTATTTTCAACAATTGTTGCGTCAAGATGAGATAACCAACTGTGACGTCAGCCTTAACTAGGGTTAGTTTGTTAGTTAGGGTTTCAAAAATAAAGCTTTGAGAGTTTGTTTTGGACATTATGACCTCAACGTTGTGTGCCTAAGATCAGTGCCTTAGGGTATATGGAGTCAAACAAGATAAGGGCACAAGGTTTTGAAAGGATGAAGACTTAAAGACAAGAGGGAAGGGTTCTAAAGTGCTGCAAAGGCAGGGCCCTAGAATCAAAACCCTAGGGGAAAGAGGCTCACTATGGTGTTGCTTAAGCAAGGCCTCGTGCTCTTTCCTCCTTCCTTAGGTCAACTTGGCAAAACGGCTAGCATAAATGATAAATTTAACTAAAGGACGAGGTGAGAGAAAGTGTTGTAAAGACAAGGCTTTCAAACCCTAGAAGATGATGGCCCTAGGTGTAGATAACCTAGCCCTAGGACGTCACCCCCTTTTCAACCTATAAAATTCAATGCTAGCTTAAGGGAAGAAGCAAGATGAGTGTAGCAAAGGCTAGGCTCAATCCTTCTTCTTCAATGGCCGAAATATTTCTCTCTAAGGGGACATGAAACAAGGACCTACTTGTGTGCTTGTTACCTAGGTTTTCAAATCAGCAATTTAATAAGCAAATGCAAGAAATTAAACCTACAACCATTCAATTAAGAAGTTTTGCAAGAAAATCACTTACATATCATGAAGAAAACATGTGCAAACCCTAGTTGTAAACCTTCCTTGGAGAGAAATGCCAAAAGATGCCAAAAAATCCTTCCAATAACAAGTGCGCCTCACTTAGAAAGACAAAATACCCTAGGAGGGCGCAAAAATCAGACCTCACAAGTGTGAGTGAGTTGTGTTATGTTCAAATGAAGGAAAAACATCCTCAATATATAGCATCTCATGACCTTTAATTTAAAATTAGGTCATTAAAAATAGCCGACAAGGCTAATAACCAAAAATCATATTGTTTTACATTAAACTGTTAAATGAAACCCTAAATGAGCAATAAGCAAGACGTCAAGCCCTCCTGAGGGAGATTTTGCCCCTTTTTAGGGCAAAATACAACACAAAATGACAAACGTTGACCCTCTTTGGGTCTCCAAACTCTGCCACACGTGCCAAACTGCCCTGTCAAACTGCCATGCACTGGAGGTGACGTCAAGGGCTCCTAGATGACGTCCTGGGCCATCAGAGGGTCAATCCCCTAGGGCTGGGCTCAGCCAAGGCATCCTAGATGAAAACGTCCTCCTTCTTCTCTTGTGCAAAGGCTCGACCAATCACTGTCCTGTCTCTGCCCCTGATAGGGTCCCAGCAGCCATCTGATGGGCTCTTCAGCCCCATGGAGGTCCGAACTAATCATCTCCCCATGTGTACTGGTCCAACTGGTACCTGTCTGTCGGGCATGATCCTACACATCAAAAACTTCGCCCTCCATGGGCTCATTAGTCCTAGGGATCATAGCAATGTCAATCATATTTCATCATTAATTTTATCAAATGCATGCATAAAACCCCTAGCATATCATCCAATAGCTCAAAGACATTACAATGACCTACTATACAAAGCCGAAGAAAAAGACAAAATGACCTATTGGGCCAGCATCCATAAGAAAAGGAAAGTTTCCAAAGGATATCATCCAAGCCATGTAACATGAGGTGGTCTGGTCAAAGGATGTCCAGACATAGTGAAAGACGGGTGATATTATCCGTGGGTGCCTTTGTAAAAGGTGAGTTGTACCTGTCATGGATGCAGTTCTTTCCAAGCCCTTTATTGCCTTTATTCTTTCTTTTCTTTATTTCCTTTTCTTTCTTTTTATTTCAAGGTCTAACTAGAGGACACTGCCTTGGCGTGGTGACCAGAGCTGACAGTGTTACCCACAGGTACTTTCACAGAGATGATAAGGTTGGCTCGTGATGAGACCCCCTTTCCTTGGCCATGCAACCAAAGGTCACTTCCCTGGCGTGGTAACCAGATAATGGCAATGTCATACTGCTAGGTACCCTTGAACATAATGGGCTGGCTCGTGATGAGACCCCCCATCCTCTTGGCTAGGTCTTGTTTTATCATTTTTCTTCGGGTCCCTCTTGTTTCTTGTTGAGAGGCTTTTTATTGCCTTCTCGGGGATCCTTGGGCGAGGCATCTCTAGGTTTTATTTTTTATGGCTTTTATCTCTTACCAGCTACTTTTACCTCCTAGGCCTTTAGCCCCTTCTTCCCACGAGATAAGGTGTAACCCCACAAACAGGTCATCCTAATGCACGGACTAGGGGAATGGGATAGATGAGTGGGAGATATGATGTAAGAGTGATGATATGATGGGAGCGGACGATGGTCCTTCAAAATCCCCCCTGGTGGCTAACCAAAACCTATGGGTACAAGCTTGCTAGGGTACCCTGTCAATCCCCCCAACCATGGTCAAGTGGGTTAATGTAAGATCCAAGCAGTCATCAAAAATGAAAGGAATTTGATGCATATATCTGAAGGTTATAATGATCAAATATGACACATACCATGATACCTGGACCAATTACCTCATGGAGCAAGAGACTTCTCTGATACAAGTCCAAGCCGAAGGTGATGGATGTTGCTGCTGCTGACAGGACAAGTCTGATAAAGAAGAAGAAAGATGGGCCCTCCAGGGCCATGCTCAGGTCAATCCTGCTCTCGGTACTCCATGTCTAGGCCCTGTGGGCCTCGAGACATGATCTCCTAGTTATCCCTAGAAATCGGGGATAACAAGGCCCTTAAGCCTAATAGTGTTGTACCTGGGTACTCCTGAAAGGGTTGCTATGGTGCCCCCTTTCGCCTCTCTGTGAGTTTTTGTCTCCTCCTTTAGTTGTGCTTCTACCTGTGGTTGAGGTTTCTTCGAATGTCGCTCTGGCTCGTGTAGGCTCATCCTTTGAGTCGATGTCTGCATGTGACTCGATATCCTCCTCCTCCTCCTCCTCACTGCTTGATTCCACCTCAATGTAGTGGATTTGTCCCTTGCCCATGCACTGATGCCCTGGAACCCAAGGGTCTCTGCAAGATAAGAAAAGCTTCTTCCTCATCAATTCTCGTCTGGTATCATCGTCCAGCTTGGGCTTACCCTTCCAATCCCTCTGAGGATTCTTCTGATCCTTGTCTCTCTGTGGTACAAAGGGTTTGGTAAAGGTTTTGGGTTTCAACATTAAGTCCCCCATGTCTCTAGTGCACACAATGGCCTCCTGTAGAGTGAGGCTTGAAAGCCTTAACCCAACCCCTCAATGGCTCTGTCAATGCCTCAGTGAACAGCATCACCAACCTATGCTCTGAAATATCTGATACGGCCATTGCCTTCCGCTGGAACTCTATGATAAATGCCTCGACTGACCCTGTCTGTCTTAGCTGTGTCAAATCCATGAAATGGAGTTTTGGATCCCTCCTGTCAAACCTCTCCATCAACCTCTCAATGAACTCCAAATAGGATGTAATGCAGCTGTGACCCGAGGTCACCATCCCATGATACCACCACTCGTGGGCCTCCCCCTCCAAGTGCAAGGTAGCGAAGCTAATAGCTTCTGACTCCATCATCGGGTTGATCTTGAAATATGTGTCAAGCTTTTGTACCCATGCCTGAGCTGAGCATCAAGATGACCTGTCGAAAGTAGGAATATCCAACTTTCCCACCTTTATAAAGTCCATGTTCTGAGTCTGTGCATTACCCCTTTGTGCATCCCTGGGCCTATTTTGATACCTGATCGAACAATAATCTAACAAACTCATATCTGCATGGAACTCTAGCCCCAGTGCCAAATAGTCTCGCCTGTACTCTGCAAATGGATCATGTGGCCCTGCCTACCCCTGTCCTACTTGTCCTCATGTATGTCTTGGTTGTCCCAATTGTTGTCCTCCCTGGACCTGAGGATATAGAGGTCGAGGAATCCTCCCAAATGATGTATAGGTACGAATAGGTGAATGATGCCCACTTGCTCCACCTTGACATCCACTGGAACCACCTCCCTAGTGTCCTCCTGAACCACTGGCACCACCTCCCTGGTGTCTTCTTGAACCACTCACTCCTCCTGCCGCGTTGGCACCCATAGTGCTCACACTGTGTTAGATCATCTGTGTGTTGATGACCATTTGTGCTATGGCGTTCATCATATCCCACTGCCCTCTGGCTAGGTCATTCAAGATGACCTGGGTACTGCCATGCGGTGCCTTGGGGCCTTTCCCTTGCCCTCTAGTGTCTCACGCCTATCACCCATAATCCTCTCTATATCTGCCTCTGTATCGGAATTGATATGATCCCTGTCCTCTGCCTCCGGCTCTGTATCTGACTAAGTATGGAAGGGAGTGTAGTCCCTCATATTCCTGTCCCTTTTGTCTCTACTATGACCCCTGTGGTACTGAATGTACTCGTCCCCAATATCACCTCGGCCCTTTGAGTATTCTACACATGTTCCCGTAATCATGGGATCATGAGATAAGCACTTCTTCACAGGCTGGCAGGAAGAAGGCTCTAATACCACTGAAATATCCCAAATCAGGCGGATCTCGATATGATCTACTGAGACTGGTGTTTCGACTCTTGGATCTGATACTCTGGGGGTTTCTGGATGCGTTTAGTGTATTTGTCTTAACATGCGTGGTGATTTTGCATGTGGTTTCAGATAGAATAAGTGGTTTTAACAATTATATCATGCATTCGAATAATGGAGAACCAACACAACATAATAACATGTATTATGTGAAATAGCAGGAAATACAACTGGCATGCGAAAAATAGAGAAACTAACCATCCGCTAGATCTCGTAAGAATGGATCATCATTGGAATACAATGCAAAACAATCATGAAATACCCGTAATCATAAGGGGTGGATGGATTTGCAACATGCATGGATAGATCTATTGCATGCAACTCCGAAAGCTCACAGCAACTGCTGCAAATGACTGAGATATTCGCCATGGTGGCTACACTCATTCGATCGACCTGAAATTTGTCCCAAACTGTGCATCCTAGCCTCTAAGGTCCTCTCGATAACTGACAGACTGGAGATCGGCCCTCTGCTGATCTAAATGGACCTCGAATGAGATCCCCTGGGGGTTTGCACCCCTCTCCTGGACAACTATTGCGCATTATTGATTCCCTCGTCGAAATCTAGTCATATATGTCTCAAAATGAGCGCCCTAGCCTCCTCTATAATGGTTCGGAAGGGTTTCCCTGGATATGATCCAGTGAGCCCTCTGGAACCCTAGATGTAACTCCCCAAGTGTTGCGCACTTCCTAGCTGAATGATGCGCCCTGGTGGATTCCTCCTTCGGAATTTGATGACTGATGGCTCAAATGAAGCGCCCTGACTCCCTCTCAACTGGGTCGGAAGGATCTGACGAGATCTGCTTTGGTCTCGTCCAGCTACACAAAACTGTCTCTCAAACCCCTGCACCCTCACTAGCTGCAATGTGCACTGACTGAACTGGATCTGTAGAACACTGATCTAGCATGATAAAATACCTAGATGGTACTTCTGATGGGCTAGGGTGTGTCTTCCAACACCGAAACCAATCTGCGGTGGTGGTTTCCTCCAGAAATCCACAAAACAACTGTTGAGGTTGACTTCCTCCTTTGGAACCTGTTTCTCAATTCACAAATCAATCATAATGAGGAATTAGGTCGAATTCCTCTTCTTATACCTCCACCAGTCTAATTTGTCGTTAACATCACTTAAGTTGGGCGACTTATTCCTAAGTCGAGTATGATTAATTAATTAAGTCCCCCGAAACCCCCTTTTCTTCTATTTCTCCGTTGACTTTGGCTTAAGTGACTTTTCCTATGCTTTTTGGATTAATTAATCGTTTAGCCCTTTATTCACCCTTATTTCTCCCTTTGTTCCCTATTTGTGCCTGATTAGAGTCTACGGGAACGAATAGACTACTAAGTCACTCCCTGCTGAGGCTATACTTGGGAACGGGACATCACAAGACCTCATAACACTTATCAAGTTGAGATTACCCGAGGACAGCTTAGCACTTATATTACATAGATTTGCCACAAATTCATAAAGATTGTGTCGTGTGAACTGTGATCAATTGCAATTTTATGCCGCTAAAACCAGAAAAATACTTGTATTTGTCACAATCCCCTAAAGTAAACCATGTATTGGATTCCAAAAATTCAAAAGGATACCTGCTATTTTTTCTAGGAGAATCTAAATATATTAGTTTCAAAACTCATAACAGCTTCAAAATCTTCAAAGATTTACCTCCAAAATTAGAGGTTTTGCATTCAAAATTGCCCAAATAAGTTCCCAATTTCCGCCAAATTTGATAAATTTGGGAAAAACTGCAGCTCCAAGAGAGGCCCTGAAGGCACTTGGACCACTGAATACCCCAAAGATTCCTTATCTCGCCACCAAAACCTCACACGAGAGAAGTCCTTCTCGAAGACCACCAATAATCCACCYTATTGGAACAAATTTCTCCAAAGAAGCTTTGGCAACCAAGATCAGGTCTAGGGAGTGAGACTACTTAGCCCTGATACCATGTAAAAATTATGCACAAAAGATCTCCATAGCTATGTCCTCACTCCATGAGAATACACAACAATTCAACAAAGCATAATCAACCCAAACAAATAAGAAAGAAACTTACACAAGAAACTATATGATGGAGCCTATGCTCCAAAATAGCACATGCACAACATAATATGCATGTAATTATCTCATAATCTCTCATCTCCTTGTTGAGTTCTATGTGTGTTTCCAAATTAGGGAGCCCTTTATTTATACATAACCATCCTTCTAGAGGCATCCACTAAACTATAATAATATATTGTGGGCCAACATAAGTAACCTCCTAAAATACTCCCATGAGGACACATAAGAGCACCACTATGGAGCAATAATGACTCCAACAACTCCCCAAATGTAACGTACCAGATCTATTATATTAGCAGAATAGAGAAATAATGCAGAGAATAACACTGAGATAGCAAAAGAATACTGAAATATTGCAGAGATAACAGCGGAACAACAAATTATATGGAGCCACAACACCAGAATTATACCTTTATTGATAGAAAACAATGTTCACTTGCCTCTTCGAGGGGGCAACCTCCAGCAAAGCAGAGCTCTATTACAATAATTTTCCAAGACAAAACCTCTCATACCCTCTACTCTTATTTATACTAAATCTATCTATCCAAAAGAACAATCTACAGGAAAATCCTTCTAGCAGCGAAAGCTTCTATTAGGTCTTCTTACAATTGAACTATTCCTCCTTATTGCTAGGCCTTATTAATATTGACCTTTATTACATGAAAATATATTATTCTACCCACTTGAGGGGTTAGGTAGGTTAGGTCCCTAACATGCCCTTCCCCCTTAAAATCAGCCTTGTCCTCAAGGCTTGAGATGAGGAAATTGTTACAGAATGCTAGTTGGCTCCCAGGTGGCATTGGCTGCAGTTGTATCTTTCCACTAAACTAACAATTCCTTGATGGTGCGTTGACGAAGACGACGCTCACGCTAGTCCAAAACAGCTTGTGGCTGCAACCAGATGGATCCTTCTTCAGCCAACTCGAGAAGGCGAATTTGGCACTTAGTTACAATCACCTTCTTTAAGCAAGAGACATGAAAAACAGGATGGAGCTTGGAAGAACTAGGCAAAGCTAAATGATAAGCCACCTGTCCCACGTGCTTCAGAACTGTATAAGGAGCATAAAATTTGGGCGCTAGTTTCTGACAATGTTCAGCCTTGAGTGAAGTTTGTTTATAAGGTTGCAAGCGAAGAAATACTTGGTCACATTCAACAAATTGACGTTCTGAGCGACCTTGATCAGCTTATTGCTTCATGCGATTCTGAGCCATAACCAAATTCTTTTTGAGGGTATGGAAAATAGCCTCTCAAACTGTAAGCGTTTGGTCAACCGCCTGAACCTATGAGACACCTGGCATGTAGGAGAGAACGGAAGGTGGCTTTTGTCCATATACTACTTCAAAAGGAGTCATGTGAGTAGTTGTATGGTAAGAAGTGTTGCACCACCATTCAGCTAATGGTAACCATTGAGCCCATTGATTTTGCCTTTCAGAGGCAAAACACCTCAAATAAGTCTCCAAACACTTGTTGACAACTTCAATTTGACCATTAGTCTGAGGATGATAGGCAGTGCTGAGATGCAATTGGGTGCCCTATAGCCTGAACAGTTCTTGCCAAAAATTGTTGATGAAAGTGGGGTCTCGATCAGAAACAATAGAATGAGGCATGCCATGAAGCTTGAAGACATGATCCATGAAACGTTGAGCTACAATGGATGCAATAAATGGATGTTGAAGAGCACAGAAATGAGCATACTTGGAAAGACGATTAACTATTACCATGATGACTGAATTATTACCTGATTTAGGTAATCCCACAATGAAATCCATAAAGATGTCCCTCCAAATAGCGGGTGGAATCAGAAGTGGTTGAAGTGTGCCAGGGGCTTTGATTGTATCTCCCTTGTTACATTGACAAACATCACATTCGGCCACAAAAGTGCGAACATCATTTTTCATACCATCCCAAAAAAAAAGAACATTTGACCCTATCATAGGTTTTGGTAAACCCTGAGTGCCCAGCTGTGGGAGTAGCATGAAGCTCAGAAAGCACCGTGGATTTAAGTTGTAACTGTTTACCTAAATACAAACGGCCTTTGTAGCGAAGCTCATCATTCTGCCAAGAGTACCCTATGGAAACTGGAGAATTGCATTGCAACTGTTGGATCAGATCCGAAATTTTAGGATCTTGTAGCCATTCCTGGCGAACACCTTGGAGCCAATCTGGGACAATGAAGGATAGGGAGAAAAGGGACCCTTCATCTTCATATTTTCGAGAAAGAGCGTCAGCAACCACATTTTCTTTGTCTTTCTTGTATATGATCTCATAATCATATCCAAAGAGCTTAGTTACCCATTTTTGTTGCTCGGGAGAGGAAGATTGTTGCTCCAAAATATACTTGAGGCTTTGATGATCTGTCTTAATTTGGAAGCGTTGTCCCAAGAGATAAGGGCGCCAGAGATCTACTGCATGCAAAATAGCCAACATTTCCTTTTCATAGATTGATTGGACCAAATGGCGGTCTGACAATTGTTTGTTGGTAAAGGCCAAAGGTCTTCCCTCTTGCATAAGGACTGCTCCAATTCCTCTTCCGGAGGCATCACATTCCAAGACAAAGGTCTTTGTGAAATCAGGAAGGGCCAAGACCAGAGTAGTGCACATAGCCTCCTTCAATGCTTGAAAGGCCTGATCAGTTGCAAGAGTCCAAGTGAAAGAATTATTTTTAAGTAGAGCAGTGAGAGGCGCCGCAATCTTGCCATAATTTTGAACAAACTTGCAATAATATCCTGTTAAACCCAGAAAACCACGCAATCTTTTGATAGTCTTGGGGCGAGGCCATTCCTGCATGGCTTCAATCTTCTTAGGATCCACCCGGACACCATCCTTGCCAACAATATGACCCAAGTACTCAACTTCCAAGGCACCAAAGGCACATTTAAAGTGTTTGAGGAAAAGTTGATGCTGAGAGAGTAGATGAAGAACTTGATCCACATGGGCAATATGGGATTGCCAAGTTTTACTATAGATGAGAGTATCATCAAAGAAAACTAAGACAAAATGACGGAGAAAATGACAGAAGACATGATTTATGAGGCTTTGGAAGGTGGAGGGGGCATGACCAAGAACTCATAGTGACTCTCATGAGTTCGAAAAGCAGTCTTGGGGATGTCAGCGTCTTGCATACGGATTTGGTGGTAACCTGAACGCAGATCAAGTTTGGTGAAATACTGAGCACAACTCAACTCATCCAAGAGATCATCCATGACAAAAATGGGAAACTTGTCCTTGATGGTTAGTTTATTGAGGGCATGAAAGTCAGGACACATGCAACAAGTACCTTCTTTCTTAAGTACCATGACCACAAGAGAAGAATAAGGGCTAGTACTGGGACGGATAACACCCGCTTGGAGCAATTCTTGCACGATTTTCTCAATTTCATTCTTTTGGGCAAAGGGATGACGATAAGGGTGAACATTGGGAGGAAGACTGCCACGAACAAGGGGTATGGAATGATCATGAACACCACGAGAAGGCGGAAGTCCCTGAGGAGTGGAAAAAACAACTTAGTGTTTGGAGAGAATAGCTTGGAGGTCAAGATGCACAGAGGGTGTCTCAACTGCGTAAATAGAATGTAGTTGAGCAATAATACTGGAGTGGCCTTTCTTGAGGAGTTTTTCCATGCGATGGGAATTGATGATCTCAGGAGAACCAGCTACGATACCTTGGAAGTGATACCTTTGTCCCTCCTGTTGGAATTGCATGGTTAATTCCTTAAAATCCATAAGAATGGGACCCAAAGTGCGTAACCATTCAACACCTAGCACAATGTCACACCCGCCCATTTCGATGGCAAACATATGAGATTTCAGGTGGTAATGTCCAATTTGAAGACGCACATTTTCACAATGCCCACCACATTTCATGGACCCACCACTGGCTATCATGATTTGAAAATTATTGACAGCCTAAATAACAGGATACATCCAAACCCCCCTCTGTGTCGCGTGTCCAGCGAATCCAACACGATTCGCCCTGACACGTGTCGGATTCGTTGGATCAACGTGTCACRATCACGTGRCATGTCCTTAAAACGTGTCCGACACTGCAGAAAACCATGTCACAAATTCARGACACGTGTCCCGCAGAAAAGCAGCCCGCGGGCCCTTRAAAGTGATTTTCCTCTTGCATTTTGTCTCATTTTATCCACAGGTTGGAGCAGCAAGAGAGTTAGAGTGCAGCAAAGGGATTTGATGGAGTGTGAGAAGGGATTCCAAGTGCCAAGAACGTGGATTTTGCCCACCATTCTTCAAGTTTTTTTCTACARCAGCAATCCAAAAACTTTTCTACAACAATCATGGCTCAATCATCAAGGGTAGTTGGAAGAGGGCAAAAGAAAGGGAGGGCTTTTCCCACTAATGTTGTCCCCCCTCCTTCATTTTCAACAGGGTCAGCTAGTGTTCCATCTGCTAGAAGGGGGGCTGCAACAAGAAGTTCAGAGGCTGAAAAACATGTTGTTTTAGCAAGGCAGCAAGCTCAAGAATCAAAGTATCCATTGTGGAAGTATGTCACAAGACATCAAGGGCTCGGATTCAAGTTAAAGGGGGGAGGTAATATTCTTTGGACATGTAGTTTTTGCAAAACTCAATTTACAAGCACCTGCTTCCGAGTAAAAGGCCATTTGTTGGGTACACCTTGTGAACTTGGACCATGTCAAGGAGTGAGTGCATCCAAACGAAGAGAACTGGAAAGAGAGGTCAATGTTGGCGAGGGGATTGTAGCAGCGACATCTAGGAAAACCAAGAATGAGGATCCTCTTCCATTCTTGAGGAAACCATCTAGCAAACACCCATTTGGGGGTGGGAGTGCAGCAACAAGAGAGAGGCTTGCAATGGGTCCAATGGACAAGATATTTCAGCAAGAGAGGCGAGATGAGTTGGATCTTACCATTGGGTTTTTTTTCTATCTCAACTTTATCTCATTT
>JASDQU010506008.1:72663-91980 GCA_032191745.1 Picea mariana | reverse complement strand
CCACAGACAAGCCCATCCTACGAAAGGTTTATGAGGGGTGGGATTCCATGATTGAGTCCATGAGGACCATTATTTTACAAAATGAGTCCCCTGAGTATGGGACACCGACGTAGATCTTTTCACCACCATACAAGATATTCTTATCAGCAGGTGGAATAAGAACTGCACACATTGGCATTGCTTGGCTCACTTATTGAATCCCAAATACTACAGCAGTGAGTGGCTCAGTGGTAAGACTTCACGTAGATTCCCACCTCACATGGATCATGAGCTTTCAGAAGGGAGGAAGGAAGCATTTAGACAAATATATCAGGATAGAGCCTCCTTTGATGAGGTGGAGGCAGGATTTATAGATTTTTCCATTGCCAGCGGGAGATTTTCTAGCTATGATTTTCTAGCCCAATGCTTGGTGGGTGATTTTCTAGCCCAATGCTTGGTGGGCAACTCATGGGGCAACATGCCCTCCTCTATAGGAGTTAGCCATGAGGATCCTTTCTCAGGTTACTTTGTCCCCTTGTTGTGAGAGGAATTGGAGCATATATGGGAATTTGTACAGTTTGAAGAAGAGCAGGCTTGAGCAGTCCAGGGAAGAGTCAATGGTGTATGTGCACACCAACCTCCGTCTTATTTACAGGCAGCGGAAGGAGTGGGTGAAGGGAAAGACAAAGATGTGAGATGTCTTTCCTGATGATATGGGTTTGGGCAACACTGTTACGTTGGCATTGGCCAGCATTGGCCAACATGGATCTTAATGACCCAGTGCTAGAGCCGGTCACTTTTGAGGATGATATTCCTCTTGAAGGGTCATCCTCCACAACAATAGATCCAGTTCCACGGATTGGATTGGATGATCATGCAAAGCAGCCGGAGATTGGAGGAGAGAGCAGTGGCGATGACGTTGATTTTGATGATGATGACATGGAGCCAGATGACTACTGACCAGTGACCAATGACAGTCTTGTGCTATGGGATTCTTCCATCTACCATTCTAGTATCTAGTTCTACCTTATTTTGTATTTGCCACTGGCATTCCCACCTATAGTAGCATGTAGGTTGTAGCCTGTGGCAGTGACTCAGGAGTCGATGTCTATGTAACACATTTTGATTTTGATGACTTAATGAGAAAACTGCAGTTTATGGTTTGAATTTCTTGTGTGTTTCAAATTTCAATGTTTGTCATTATGATTTTCATATTTATCATGATTCATGATTTATGTTAGTACTAATTGTATCATTGTATGATTCATTAATGAATTTGTAATATGTATCATCCTCATCATTCATGTAAAATTTAAATGTTTACAATTTTATTAATTATTTCATTTTTGTATGTGTAATTCATAATTTAATATATATATATATATATATAACGTGTCCTCCGTGTCCTATTTCCAGGGTCTCCGTGCCTATGTCCGACACTCATATTTCCATGTCCTTTGTGTCCCGTGTCCATGTGTTTGGTGACTTAGTTGACAACACGAATATAGCAATTGGTTTCCTGGGCAATGTGACAATGAATAAAATTGTGGGTGCTACCACTGTCAACCAGGATGATGACCTTCCTATTCTTAATACAACCAATGAGCTTGAGGGTTTGGGGAGCAGAGAAGCCAGTGAGAGTATGCAGGGAAATGAGTGGTTCAACTTTAGGTGTGTCAGCAGGCTCCGAGGTAGCATCGAGAAGGGAGGGCTCTTCAACACAATTGTAACTGTCACATCTTCTTCAGGAACATCTTCGGAAATGGCCATAAAAATTTTTTGTTCCTTACACTTGTGCCTTGGAAAATATTTTTCATCACAATTATAGCAAAGACCCTTCAATTAGCGTTCAGCCATTTCAGCCCCAGTTAATTTCTGGACCTTGAGGGGAGTGACAGGGGGGTTAGGATTAGTGGGGCGAGGGTGAGGAACAAAAGAGAGTTTTTTGTTCTGTGAAAAGCCAACTTGTTGGGGTTCTTTAGCACGTTTAGTAGCTTCCAACCAAGTCTGAGGGCGGGCCATAAGAACTTGGGATCGGATTTCATCCTTTAGGCCACTGATAAAACATTCACGAAAGAAAGCATTTGACATGCCCTCGGTTCGAAAGGCCAAATGCTCAAAAGCAGATATAAAGTCTTCCACTGTGCCTGACGGTTTCAACTTGGTCAAACGACCGAGATAGTGGGTATCAGTGTCAAAGCAATCATAGAGCTCGGCAACAAACTGGGTCCAGGAAATATACCCTTAAATGAATTTTTACGCCATTGCCACCATTGCCATCGTTCAGGATCTAGATAGAGGACAGCATAGCAAAGTTTGGCCAATTCATCAGTAATACCATGCAGAGAAAAATAATGCTCCATTTGAGTGAACCAACTCGTAGGATCGGAGACATCAAATTTATTGACCTCGACAAGAGGAAGACGGGGGTCACGCTGAAAGGAGTTGGATTGAAAATGCAAATAATGAGAGGATTCAGCAACATTGGGTTGGTCCGAGGAGGAAGGACCCAAAGGGCGGTTCAACAACTGGTTGACAGCAGACTGGAGGGTGTTAAATTGGTTCATGAATTTGGCGCCCCTGGTGTCAAATTTGTGCTCGATGTGGGTTTCTAATTGTGCAAGGCGGGAATTGGTAGAGGCGATTTCAGAGGTTGCTTGATTGATGGAAGCTTGCAGGTCTTGGTTCCGAGTGGTGGCCATTTGGAGAGGGGAAGTGCGGGTAAGGAAAAATGGGTGGGTGGGACCACAAAAAGGGCTTATAAGTGATAGGTACCACGACGATCAGAGCAAGAAGGGAAATATAATGGAATAGGTGGAAAAAAGGGGAAGCTGAGAAGGGCTCAGGTCCACTAGAAAAAAAATGTTAAAAATGAAAGGTATGACTACGATCAGGGAGAAAAGGGGAGTCCAATGGAATAGGTCCCAAATAAGTGTCGACGGGACCACTAAACTCGTTTTTTTTTTTTACCCCTACGGAGTTATACTCCGATCAGAAGAATATTGCAGTGATGAAATGCCCAAATTCTTAACAAGAAGAAATGTGTAGTAATTTCGCAACYCGAATGCAGGAGGCACAGTTGTGCGGCAATAGATCTTGTCTATTTTGTTTTTGTTTCTGTCCCARGGGTTASGGTATTCAAAAGTTTTACAGTCAAGGGTTTTCCATGTGCTACAGCTCTATGATATGTGTGCGAGGTCCAACAGTAGTACTCGGCCCAATATCTCAGGGCACCAACTAAGGAGGCTAGACCGTGCCCTTAGTCGTACTACCTGACTACCCAGGTACTAGAGAGTATCTTCCCGAGTGTTGTTCTCGGTGGCACTATAGCAATCAGGCGGTCGATCGGTTTATCTATGGAGGGTTTCAGGAGATCTAGGTCGATCCGTATACAGGTGTTGTCTGATGCACTACTACTTGAAGGGGTACCAACAGGGGTTACAAGGGTGGCCAACAGATGTGCGCTTAAATACCACTTGTATTTCATGCATGTATGACTCCCCGACCGCAGGTTTATGCGCGTAACGACAGATCTTTGTAGCTTTAAGACACCGGAATATGTCTACCCTAAAAAAAAATTTAACCCAAAATTTTTTGCCGAGGAAAGTGCTCTGATACCACTTGTAAGGTACCAGATCTATTATATTAGCAGAATAGAGAAATAATGCAGAGAATAACACTGAGATAGCAACTAGAATATTGAAATATTGCAAAGATAACAGCAGAACAACAAATTATATGGAGCCACAACACCAGAATTATACCTTTATTGATAGGAAACAATGTTCACTTGCCTCTTCGAGGGGGCAACCTCCAACAAAGCAGAGCTCTATTACAATAATTTTCCAAGACAAAACTTCTCATACCCTCTACTCTTATTTATACTAAATCTATCAATCTAAAAGAACAATCTAGAGGAAGATCCTTCTAGAAGCAGAAGCTTCTATTAGGTCTTCTTACAATTGAGTTATTCCTCCTTATTGCTAGGCCTTATTAATATTAACCTTTATTACACGAAAAATATATTATTCTACCCACTTGAGGGGTTAGGTAGGTTAGGTCCCTAACACCAAAGGTGCCACTAAGGCTTACATCAAAAGTTACATCACATAAGTTGCCACTACACAATATTACACATCCTAACATAATAAATTAATAATACAACGGAGTAAAATTTAAACCCAAAGAGGTAAACGAAACAATGAAGTAGAGACCAACCCTGTGTGAGGAGAAAAGAAAGATAAACAAGCACTCCTATAGCAGAGAGGGCTGGCCAGATCTCAGGCAAAAGGCCAAGAAAGGAAATAGATCCTAATCTGCATCAGAATCAAAGGAGGAGCCTGTCATCCCGTCAACCACCAAGAAAGCACCAATGTTGAGTCTAATAATAGCGACAATGTTAGTTTTGTAGAGAAAGGTGTGGGATTGTGAAAATAGTTCAAAAAAATTAAGAACTAAAAGAGAAATGTTGAAGTAGAAGAAAACTCGGTAGATCATGAAGAAGACATTGAATGCAAAAGGATTTGGGAGAAAGCAAAAACAAAGTCGAAATGAGACATACAAGCTAAGTAAGAGATGAAACCAACCCCATGTTTTTAAGATCAAGTTTGAGTGACAGACCTGTTATCCATCAAGTTGCACTAGCTGGATTTTCAGATGAGCCGCCAAAGATTGAGCAGTCAGATGCTCATTTTTCAGAGTTCACAAATTCAGCAGTTCTATTAGACCACCTTTTTTCCGCATTTCCATCCCTCCGAGGCATTGTAATAAATGACTTAAGCATGAAAGTTGTAAAAGACTATTGGCCACCTAAGACCTGGGTACGAGCATGTACTCTAGAGTGTTTTTTTTCACTTGCTAATTATTTTTTGCCTGCCTTAGTGGACGATTAATAATTTCTAAGTTTTTTCACTCAAGACTGACTCCAAAGCTGGAGTATGTACTGGTGGTTAGGCCTTAGAATGGTATATACTTTAACCAATGGCTAGTGTCTAAAGGTATATGAGTTCATGATAGGTCATGTCTATCGAGTCATATGGAAATTGTGCTAGGTTCCGATAGGTTTTTTTTAATGTTTTAGTGAAATAATAAATTTCCCGCAAAACGGAAATTTTTTTCATGTAAAGTCAATAAGTTGTAAAAATATGGCATCAATCATTGTCAGATGCCATGTTTGTGCTCGTTTTCTAAGCCAGAGCACCCTTTAGACCCCTATTCCCCTTCTGTGTAGGCAAAAAAGTGATTTTAATCACTCAAAAATGTATTTATCTTGAAAAAAGACAGAAAATGGTCATTTAATTAAATTCCCTAAAATTTAGGAAAAATGCTAAAAATTAGGAAACATGTTGGGGACATGTTTTTCCTTGGTTCTCAGTCAACTCAGAGCTTGGGCGAGTTCACTGGAGAGGAAGGCGACTTGTTGAGTGACATGGACATGGGAGGAGATCACAAAGATGGAACTCAACCCACTTGTGAGAGGTGGAGCATTTAGGAGGAAGGGTGCACATCCATATGCTAGCACTCGACCTCACACTACACTCACACTCCACCTCACTCCACCTCACACTAGTTCCACTCCACTCCACCTCACATCACTCCACTCCATTCCACCTCACCTCACTTCATCTCCCCTTCACTCTATGCGCCACTCCCTCATGCACTAGCGCATCCTCTCTTGGGATTATCACCCAGAATGTAATAAATAGAAGGTGACCCTTCTCCTTCTAGGGAGTTGGAGTTTGTGCGTCCTTGCTATTCATTGCTGTAATATTTTATATATTGAATCAAAAGACTTTGGAGGTCAATATTGGTGTTTGGACTCACATGTGTGGATGGATTGTTAGCTTATGAGGTAATATCATTTCAAGTTTCTTTCTTGTATTTGCATGGTGGCTATGGTAAGGACATTGTTATCCAATTAGAATATATGGTTCTACTTGTTTGTTAGGCTATATATTTGTTTGATGCATTTGATGCTTATATTCTCATGTTGGGTTTTTGTTTGAACTAACGTGGAACAAAGTCTCTCTTGTAGGAAACACCTTTATTTGCAGGTACTTGTCAGAAGCTTGGAGCGTGAAAGACCAACCTTTTGGAAAATCAAAGAAGCTTGATTGCTCCCTTGTTTTCTCTTGAAGCACTTCAAAAAACTTCCTCCCTCTTCTTCACACCAAAGAAAGACTCCATTGCCCAAGGGTTCTTGAGGCTCAAGCAAAGGCTCCACAAAATCAAAAATTTTCTTCCTCCTCTCTTTCTTGAATTGCATGTATAACTAGATTCAATTTTAAGTCATTATCCTCTTTCTAGTGTTTGCATGCAAGATCTAGATCTATTTCTGAATTTATTGTTAATCTCAAGCCTAGATCTAGTTTTATTAAGCAATTTTCTGAATTTTCTTGCAAAATTTCCAAGTAAAAGTTGTTGTTTGTTTTTCTTTAAAGATCTAGTCATTTGAGTATTCTAACTTTCTGTTTTAGGACAGCGAACAGAAATACTCAAAAGAGAACTTAGTTAGTCTCTTCAAGTCTCTAAAAAAGTCCCAAAAAATTGTCTTTTAGTGCTTAATTTTCTTACGAAAAAGCCTTATAAAATTTCTACTTTTAATTCTCGTTTGCATGTCATTTTCTGCTCATTCTAATAACTTGTCCTTGCTGGTTTTAGCATGTCTGTCTCGATAAAAGGAAGATTTTGACCTCTTCAGGATCCAAGATCCAGCCTTTGAAAACCAAGACTCAAGGAGTCCCTTTTGTACTTATTTAGATTATCGATCTGTCTCTATAAGGATCCAAAGCCCAAAAAGAAAGTAGTGTATAAGGATTAATAAAGTTTGCGAGCCACAAAGCTCAGTTTTCTTCGTTTCCCTTGCCCCTGGGGGGAAACAAGTGTTTTTCTCTTTTTGTGTTTTGGGGTTGTTTCCCGTATTATTTGCTTAACTTTTAGTCTCAAAGTTGCATAAAAAGATAAAATTAATTCACATCACTAAATTGAAGTCATAAAATCAATCACAAAGCTTTAGTTTAGTTTTTCTTTCATAGAATACTAGTTGTTAGCTTAGTTTATTTTTGTTGCAATTATTGGAATAAACCCAAGTTGCTCAACCGTGTATGCAATTCCACTACTACACTCAAGTAGCTTTGGAGACGCAAAAACAGATTTGAGCAACGCATGCTAGTTTAACTAGGGAAATCTTCTTACTGTGTTATTCATCTAAGACCTTTGCATCTGGGTGGAGCGTGTTAAGTCAGGGGATTCTATCCTCTTTTTAGACCTACGGCACACCCAGTCGGCACGTCTATAAGATTGCCGAATAACAAGCAAGGAGGCCAAATTCACTTTTTCACACAAAGAGTGGGGACCCTGACTTCAATCCCCACTTCACGGATTCAAAGACTTGTTAAAATTCCCAAATCCCTTAATAAAACTCTCAAGATAAAATTAACGCGGCATTTTCATCACATCACATTTTTCATTTATCTGGCACTGGTCTACGTTTTATTTATTTTTGTCAGCTTATCTTTACTTCAATTGGTTTAAAGTTATTTCCATTTGAAACATGTGGTGAATGATTAACATTTATGAGCTTTTCACAGGTTGTATCCTTTGAGTAAATTATGTTGCTATATTAAATCTTGTGATTTCAAATAAACTCCTAGAATAATTTTGCTTTTCAACTTCATAAAGTAAAAAGCCTTAGATTCTTTTTCACAGGGACTACCCCCCCTGGCTTCGCTAGGGGTTGGCCTAGATGGAGGAGTTGAGGATCAAGTGACAGCACTTTGACTCGAGACTTGCCCCCAAGGACACACCAAGTGGATTGAAGATTTCTTCCACGATAGCCCAGGTGTGTATAAGGCGGCAACAAGACCAAAACTAGAAAGGCTAATGACAGTCAAATTATAGAAGGAGGTTGATGCAGCTCTAAAAAATAGGTAGACAAAACTTTGGAAAAGAAGTCAATACAGATCCAGTCCATCGTGTTGACGCACAAGGTAGATACTAGACACATTAGGTCATTCACCATCTGGTTCAAACACAATACATTGGATTCTCATCCGAGGTCAGTGCATCCAAGGTAGCATCTGAAGTTAGACAATTGGCAAAATTTGACAATGTCCTTGGGACAGTGAATGTTGAAGTGCGCAGACATAACGAAATCAACATAGGAGAGGGAACAAAAAAAATTGATGTATAGTTTTTAACTAAAGTTTAAAAATAAATTATTACATTGTAAATTCTTTGAAGTCCTCCATTAAAAGATGAGGCTAGGTTCTTTGTAAAGAGAGAGGGGGCATTAATTTTGTTTATAGGCCGAAAGCACTTTTTGGGCAAGCATAGATCATTTTAAGAATAATTTTTATTTTGCAATCTATAGGAGTGATTTTTCTGTGTAAACTGCTAGGAACTTTGTAAAAGTCATTTCCTATGCAATGTTGAGGAAAAACAGTATTAAAAGTGTGGTCATTTAGGGATAATTGCCTTGTGAATGCTAGTCTCAAGAAAAACAGGCTTAAAACAGCAGATCAGTTCTTTGTGAGTGGTTGTTTAGCATGTATGTTGTTGTGATGTAACTCTTTTGCTCATTTTGTGCATGTGTCGTGAATCTGAAGAATTCTAGCCCATAAATATCTTTTCAGAGGGGACTAGAAGATCTAAACACACAAAGGCAATAGCCTGATTTAATTTCTTTTATTTCTGAAAAGAAAGCAACCGGAATGCAAAATCTATTTTTCACATATTCACACAAATTGAATAGGCAGAACTACAGTATATGGAAGCAAAAAATAAATACAATGTTGATGCATAAAGATCTTTGGATCCTGTAACTAGTAGCGAAATTAGGCCAGATAGAAATGACAAGGCAAATAAGAAAGGGCAGCAAAGTTATGATGCTAGGAGTAGAGAAATGACCATGCTAATTCCTTTGTAATTCATGTTAGTTTTTGGGGTAGCTCGAACAGGTACTTCTACTTTGGCAGTGCCTAGCATGTGAAAGTGTACGAGCAACACTCTCTAGATATCAACTTTATTGTTAAAGTGGCTTTTATTTAACGACTAAAGTGACTTAAGTGATTCAAGTCATCTCAATGAGAGATTAAGTCACAGTCGTCGATCTCAAGAGATCAAGATCAGATATTCATCGTTGATCACTTTGGAGATAGGGTTTTAGTTATTGGGAGATTATAAAAGCAGATCTAAGGAGAGTGAGAGGCACACAATGAGTGCATAAGAGCAAGAGGGAGTCTTGCTCGTTTACTTGTGACTGAGTGGACAAGGCTGAGGAAGTGTGCAAAGGGGCAGCAAGGAGATAGCAGCCAAGTGGGCTAGGCTATTGTTGCATTGTAATTCCTCTAAAGGACCATTATCCCAGGACGGGAGGCCAGGATTTTATTTAATAAAATCAAACTCAGAACTGGTTTTCCCGCAAGGTTTTTTCCATGGGTGTTTACCCGAAATCTCTTGTGCAATGTGTGTTTGGTTTCTGATTTTGCTTCCACTGAATTTACCGTTGAGTAATCTAGTTGTGCATTAATTCAGTAGATGTGTTTTGCTCGGAATTAACTGTCGGGTGCTAGGTTTACAAATTTCACCATGGTATCAAAGTCGAGTCTCTAACGAAAACCAGATTTACGAAGAAGATATTGGAGTGAGAATCTATTTGCGGGAAAAAAAAAATTGGCAGACAAGTTGCGGGGTTGATTAAATTAAAAAAAGGGGACGAATTGTACAACCGCCAGTCGTACGACCATACGATCCGTACAGTGTGTTGTCGCCTTATACACACCTGGGAGACGTGGAAGAAATCTTCAATCCACTCAGTGTGTCCTTGGGGGCAAGTGAGAGTTAAGGTGTTGTCACCTAATCTTCAACTCCTCCGTCTAAGCCAACTCCTAGCGAAACCAAAGGGGGTAGTCCCTAACAAATATACTATGGATTGAATTAAGCTAAGTACAAGAAATTAAATCTAGGAGTTTATTCTTTTCAACAATCAACCATAAACTGATAAAACATAAACTAAATATTCACCACAATATAAACAATAAGCATATACTTGCATAAAACGATACTGAGATACAATTGTTAGATGCAAGTAATATTAAAATAGCTTCAAATAGATAACCAATAATGTAAAGTGAAGTTTGTGGCTTTGCTGAGTGTAAAATGAGACCAGTGCCTTAAAGTGAATCGTGGGCAATGTAGTTTGTGTGTTTTATTAGAATAAATTGATGTTGAGTTAATGAAATGGTTTGGGCCTCCTTGGAGGTTAGCTCTTTGTTTGGAAACTTGCGGAGAGTCTACCGAAACCCAATGGTCTCACCAGTAAACTCACTCAAAGTGTTGTATGTCCAAAACGGGTGGGAAGCCAGGTCCCGAGAGGGCCTGCCTTACTTCGCAGGTCACTTTAAGGCGTTTTCCCGCGCATTAAGCTAACTACTTTAGAGATTGTCCTAATTAATCTATCAACCACTGACCAGCACAGCGTGTATGAAACTTACTTCCAGCAAATCAAGACTAACTCACAACTGGAAGGGTCAGGAACCGCACTGAGAGTTGAGGGATATTTGTTTATTTTAAACAAGAAATAAATAACTGAAATGGAAATGTTATGCTAATTACTAATCCACATTGACCAGGCCTCTTTCGAGGAGCTGAGGGGATGGTTTATTTGCCAACTTGAAATTACAAGAAATAAAGCTAATTTAGCAATTAAATGTTACTTTCCAAATTGAAATCTAATCTATGTGTTGTTGCAGTGCTTTGTGATGAATTAAAATACTACTTTAGCTTATCTTTAGTTATGAAAATTGAATCTAAGCTAAAATGCAAAATTTGAGACAAACACCAAAAACACCGTTCCCCCAGGGGGAATGAAAAGTGAGAACTTATAGCCCCACTGATTTTATTAAATAACTTACACAATTCTTTATGGGAGTGACTTGTGACCATTCATTAGGGAGGTCACAAGTCTTTACAATGTTTACAAAATACTTATTGAAGGAAAGGGGGTGCCCCCGGGGGTCCCGGATGCTCCAAATCCGCCCAAAACGGACAGAACTTTCTCTTATCTGTTCGTCAACCTGCACAAAACAGAAAACAAGCAATGACAAAAGATGTCCAAAAACACTTTGGAAGTGTCTTGGGTTATTAGTAGGAAAGCCCCAAAATTGACTAAGTAAACTAGCATAAAATGAGCAAAAATGAACTAAGAAGAGCAAGCTAAAGAGCTTGTCTCCTTAGGGTCTTTGTCTGCTGTTTTAAAACAGCAATATAAAGGCACTCTAATTGCCAAATATGGAATTGAAAGCTTTAGGAAAAGAACTATCCTTTAACTTCTAAAACTTTTGAAACAAAAGCATGGTAAAGAACACTTTTTCTATGCTAGATCTAAGTATTTAGATGAAACTTGAAAGTACAAACTTGGATCTAGTTTATCTTATGCATGTACACTTAGATATTCAGAATTTGAAATAAAGATAGATCTAAGCTACTTGCATTTCCAACAAAGTAACCAAAAATTTTAGATTTTCTTTGAGGAAGATTGAAGAGAAAAAATTGTAGCCTTGGAACCCTTGGGCAATGGAGTCTTTAGACGAGCTAAGGAGGGACTAAGTTTTTAGATGCTTGAAATTGTGAAGAGACAAGCAAGTTTAATCACCACTCCAAGCTATGAGAACCTGTAAGCTTTAAAATCTCGCAAATGAACTTGTTAGCAAAAATGGTGTCACCTACACAAGAAACTTGAAGAGTATGTTAGTTAACCAAAACATGCATACACATCAAAATCTCTAAATATAAATGAACAATAGGATTAACATCAAACTAGATAAATCCTATCCTACAAGATGATAGCATCCTTTCAAAGGCCAAGATAACAAATCCAAAGAAGAAATTAGGCAAACATTACCTCATGAATTAAGCACAAATTGACATCAAGCATCTACACACATGTATAACACACCTTCTTGACCTCCAAAGTCTCTTTATTCCAAATGAAAAGTATTACAATAGTATACAACTACAAGCAGCAATCCCCAAACTCCAACTATATTGCAAATGGGAGAGAGCTTGTATAAATAGCAAAATGTGAAGAAGCCAAGTGAAGGAGGGTGCACCATGAGGAGAGGGAGGGCGTACCAAATGGAAGAGGAGAGCAGCCAAGTGTAAGGTGAGGGCAACCATGTGTCCCCCAACTCAATGGATGCCAAGTGTGAGCCTTTTGGAGGAAGAGGAGGGCGCCACCTCGCAAGAGGTTGGCTGCCCCCTTTGGGAATGCGCTACCTCTCAAGAGGGGTGCACCTCCTTTTTGGCATGTGCTCAAATTAAATTAAATCATACCCACTTTATTGCTTTGACCAATGGGAGTCTTCTACTAGTTGCCACATAGCTTTTTGGAGTTCCATTTGTCTCCAACATGTCCCCACATGTTTCCTTGATTTTTTCTTTTGCTGATTTTTTTATTTTATTTTGACTTTTTTGGGTTTTTTGAGCAAAAATGATTTTTAAGTGATTAAAATCACTATTTTTGCTCAACCAAGTGGGTACTTAGGTAATATGGGTGCTCTAGGTCCAAAAATGAGCACCCCCATGGCATATTAAGTCCCCTAGTACCACTTTTTTAATACATCTTTATTTTTTAATTAAAAATTGTCGAATTCTGACAATTTTTTAATTAACTGAAAAAAATTAAAAAATCCTAAGGGGGACTTAGTACATTTCCATAAGACTCTAGAAGAATGTTTAGCATGGTAATATACATTAGACACTAGGCTTAGATCCATGCTCAAGCCTAACCATGGGCATATACTCCAGCTTTGGAGGGATTGAGTGAAAAAACTCATAAATTATAAATTGCCTGAAAACGGCAAAATATAATTAGTAAGTAAAAAAAACACTCCAGAGTATAACTCACGCTTAGGACTTAAGGTGGCTAAGACATTTTACAAGTTCATCATGCAACATCTCTTATTACAATTTTTTATGGAAATGTAAAAAAGAAAAAGGTTGGTCTTTATGACCGGCTGAACTTCTGAACTCTGAATTTTGAACATGAAAATGTTCAATCTTTGGCGGCTCGCTAGAAATTCACCCTAGTGCAACTTGGTGGATAACATTGGCTCCATATGGGGGCGTGTGCTTGATCTTTAAGAAAAAGAAGAGAACGCGAGAATCCAGAATCTGTCCCTCCATCACAAACATCTCGCCAAAAACAACATCAGCGACACATGTATATGAAGACCAAGTGTAAATTGAAATTGCACAATTATTATACATGTAAATACAAAATATAATACAAAAATGAAAATGAACTATTTAAGAAGAAAGTGAGCATAAATGAAATTTGAAATGTGGAGGAAAGGGTTAGAAATATGTTACAAAGGATGCCCCATAGCATCACTGAAGAAAGCCTGAAAAAATTTCTGCTCACTGGTAGTTTTGACCTTCTCATTATCCAATTGGATGAAGTAGAAAACATATGTAACAGCCATGTCATGGATGAAATAAGACCTCAGATGTCTGAACAATCCCTGTCCGGGATGACTCGTTGAAGATCCTTTTCCAAGTTTTATCAACTTGGCTCTTTTCTTGGGATCAGACCGCCCAAGAAACAGGTTCATTTCTTTATTCAGCCAAACATTGAAGTCTGGCAAGCCTCGTAAAGTTTTGATGAATCTCTGCATTGGACTGTCATGGTGGAAGCCCAACCACTGCTCATAATGATCTGGCATTGGTAGACTAGAGTTGTCTTCGACTTTCCCATTATCTATTATTAATTCTTCTGACAGATGAGAAATTGGAACTAGAACTGTCAAGACCTTTGCTTCACTAATCGTTTCAGGTTCATCATAATTGTACAAGATCTTCTCTGAGGAGATGGATTCCTCAGGAGGAGGGTGGGGATCTGAATTATATGCTCTTGCCCCTTGGCTTCTTCCTCCTAAAAGATGTTCAACTAGGTTTGGAGGGGATCTCCTCACAAATCTAACCATACTAAACAATGGAGAGAACTTCTCTTTATATAGAGTTGAGCTCAACTTCCCTTACAATAAATTATTATTAAGTGGATTCTAGGTCCACTTTCTCTTCCTATAAAAACAATAGAATACTACATCATAAATGCTCCTCAATGGAAATCGATCCATAACGATAATAGAAAATGCATGATCATGATCCATAATGTTAATAGAAAGTCCTCTCCCAAAGATGCGCCTCTCTCTCTCTCTTCTCCAACTGCAACTCCGAAACTTGTCTCTCAACGAACAAGTGAGTGTGTGTCTAAGTGAGGCGCTAGCCTCCTTATTTATACAAATCTGGCACGTGTGAAAGTGTCTTTTCACTGGCAAGGCCGACTTCTTCTTCTGGGTGGTTATAACCACCTCTATTATATTCTGGGGCCTCTTTGATATATTCTGGGGCCGACTTCTCTTTCTGCCTATTACAATTACATTATGACCAATCCGCAAAACGGGATTTGGTCCTTTACAGTAGCCAACATGATCAATCCACAATGGGAATTGATCCAATGAATAATATATCAAATAATAATTAGAATACACTTTGCAATTACATTATTTCAACATTAGAGTCACCACCTCTATTGTCAACTTGTCTTCCCCAAGCTCCTTGAATGAGTCTTTGCTATAAGTCATGTTCTTATTCACTCCCAATTCAATGTACATTTTATTTTCCTTTCATCTTGTCAAACTTGGAAAACAAAGTCCTCATCAGCATCATCATCTTCATCTCCTACAAATTTGTTTTCATGCAACTTATTTTTTCAAGGCCATCTTCCTTTTTCTCTTGTAGCAATCTTTCTTAAGATGCCCAGTCCTCCCATAATAGTAGCTTGCTTTCTTAGTTTTCTTTTTATTTACTGCCTCCATGCCTGATTCTTGATTGCTTAACTGTTTCCTGTCAATTGCTTTCCTTCACCTTTAGATTTTTCTGCCAAGGCACTGTTGGAGATTCCTACATTTTCATACTTCGAATCAACTTGTTCCTCTTGTAGCAAGAGTCCCACCAAGTCTTCAACTGACATGGGACTTGACTTCATTGCAATATTTAGAGTTGAGATGAACCCTCTGTAGGTTTTTGGTAGACTATTCAATGTGGTAGTCACCAGTTTTTCGTTCTTCATTTCAACCCTAACAACCATTAGCTAATCTCTCAATTCCTTCATTTTTGTCAAATGGTTTGGTCATAGAATCTCCTTTTGCCATCTTCAAACTATTCAACTCCGTTATGACATGCAACAATATTGTGATGTTTTTGGTTTAGTACATTGGGTAATCTTTCCCAGATTCAACGAGCATGGTTCTCATTCTTCAAATGATGAATTATTTTATTCTTAACTGTTGAAATCTATAAACCTAGCACCTGACAGTTAATTCCGTGCAAAGCACATTTACTGAATTAATGCACAGCTAGGTTACTCAACGATAAATTCAGCAGAAGCAAGATCAGAAACCAAATACACATTGCAAAAAAGATTTCAGGTAAATACCCATGAAAAAAACCTTGCGGGAAAACCAATTCTGAGTTTGATTTCATTAATTAAAATCTTGGGCTCCCATCCTTAGATAATGACCCTTCAAAGGAATTACAATGCAGCAATAGCCTAGCCCACTTGGATGCTATTTCCTTGCTGCCCCTTTGCACACTTCCTCAACCCTGCCCACTCAATCACAAGTACATGAGCAAGACTCCCTCTTGCTCCTATGCATTCATTGTGTGCCTCTCACTCTCCTTAGATCTGCTTTTATAATCTTTTAATGACTAAAACCCTATCTCCAAAGTGATCAATGTTCAAGATCTGATCTTGATCTCTTGAGATTAACGATTGTGACTTAATCTCTCGTTGAGACGACTTAAATCACTTAAGTCACTCAACTTTATAAAAAGTCACTTTAGTCATTAAATAAAAGCCACTTTAACAATAAAGTTGATATCTAGAGAGTATCGCTCAGACACTTCCACATGCTAGGCACCGCCAATGTAGAAATACTTGTCCAAGCTACTCCAAAAACTAACACTCCCTCTTAGCGAGGAAGGTACTTTTGGAACCTCCACCTGGATCTATCTCCACACCATCTACTGCTATAACTGCTCCCTCTGAAGCATAAATCTTCCTTGCCACCTGCAATGGATCCTGTGCTGAAGACCTGTTCCACAAAGTTATGCTCCTAGGAGTCTCCTCACACCCCTGAGCATCCTTCAACGTCTTCTCATACCAGCTGAGACTCCTGACAGTATTGGAAGTAGCCTCACAACCACCTGTGACAAACACTGATCTACAATCCAAGATCCCCTTGGACCCCACTATAGGCTGTCCCAACATCCTCTACATTATACCCTCCATGATGCCAAGCCTCACTGCTGCATCCTGGGTATCTTCTCCCTTTGAACGTATGAGTACCTGTCTATCCACAAACATGACTGCATACCCCATATCCTCTAGAGCTGATACTGAGAGAAAATTAACCTTCATCTCTTGAAAAAATAACACATTTTCCACCTCCAGAGAACCACCTGAATTTAGCTAGAATCTTACACATCCAACCCCCTTCACTGCATGCATGGTGCTAGCCCCACATCTCACATGCACGTCTGAGCCAGTCTCTGAACCACTAAGGAACACCAACCTCATTCTCGTCATATGGCTAGATGCTCCATTATCCAAACCTCAATCCTGACACTGCCATCTCGACAACCTGTTGAAAAACTCAAGGATTTGACCTGCCCGGACCTGTTGCCCAGTCCTGATGTCCATTGCCCAAGCGTGCTGCTCACTGCCCACAGCCTTCTGCTGCTGCCTAGATATTTTCTGGGCTTACCGAGCCCTTTCTGGGTGCTGCCCAACTATGTTACCCGGCCCCTGTTGGGTCTGCCTGGCTATAACTCGACCCCTCTGTGACACACCCTAGCGCCCTGCAACCTCTTCTTTTTACCCGTGCAGCCTTGCTATCCATGCTGACATCCTTTACCCACGATTCTGCTACTGTCCACGGTCCCTTTTGGCTCCTTGGTCTACAACCCATCTAGCTAGCGACTGCTCACCCAAGCGGCCATCTGCTGGCTGTCTTACTGATTGCAGGTGGCGGCCCTGTCTCTTTGCTCTATTGGCTACCTTGGCGGCTTGTTTGGTGGCTGGGTTGTGCCCGAACCTGCCGTCACTTCCACCTCTACCGCCCTTACTTCACGACCCATCCACCCTTCTATCACTAGGTTGCTACAGTGGCCGAATCTCCCATGCCTGATTCCTGATTGCTTAACTGTTTCCTGATTAGGGTTTGTGGCTAGATTATTCTTGATGAAGTAGAAATCCGCAATCCTTCTTTATTTTGAATGGTTATGGTGCATTTGCTTATTCATTTCTAAGATTATGAAATTGCTAGATTGAAACCCTAGTAAAAAAGCACATGTTATTGTCATTTTCTTTATAACTCTTCACCTACTTGATTTTTCTTGAGTACATCTCCCTTGAAGAATGTGCTAGAGCCCTACCTTTGTAGCACGCTAGTAGCATTGCTTCATTAGCTTCACACATTTTATTCCAAGCTTGATCTAAAGAAGAAGGAAATCGCTAGGGCCTAGGGTTACCTACTTCCTAGCATTTTTTCCTTCTAGGGTTGTAGATATTCAGGCATTAGGTTACTAACACCTCAATCATCTTACCCTTCCTTTAGTTCGTCCATTATCATTTGTTGTTTTCCTCTAAGAATTGTCGCTGCAAACTTTGACTCCATTTACCCTAAAAGGCACTAGTTTACACCTTGCAAGTGATTGATTGACCAAACAAACTCTTGAACCATCTACCTTAAGACTTTTACTAACTATTTCTAACTTTAGATTAGACTAACCTACAAACTAATTTGTTGTTGTTGCAAAAGATTGCTATAGCCATCTATAACTGTAGATTTTAATGACAAAAATCAGCAAGCTAAAAATTTTGTCAAACACTTAGCAACCTAGAGATAACTGTCTTCATGAACTTTCGAAATGTCTCAAACCCATATTCAGAAATTACCATAAGTAGAAATACACATTGCTAAGAAAATATGTAGCAGAAATAAACACAATGGACAGCAACCCATAAAACTCAGAAATTTAGGCAAAAGCCAGGGAAAACCCCAATGTGGGGAAACCCAACGAGAGAGAGAGAGAGAGAGATTATTATTCATCTTCAGGAAAGTACATAAAAGCAGCAAAATCACAATTTCCAGCCAAGAAAAATCCACTTACAGCGCACTAAAACAGTCCCAAAATATGCCTCGTAATCCATGTCAAATTCCTATTGTTGTACGGCATGTTCTGTACCTCAAAATCTGTGCCAACAGTCAGTTGTACAAACTGTTCTGTACGGCCCAAAAACAGCAAACAAAAGTCTGAAATCTGTCTCGAAAATCATGCCAAAGACTGCCTCGATTTGTGTGCCCACTTTCACTTCTTGTACGGACTGTATGGATCCATATAGTACAGCCTCTCACAACAGAAAAACAACCCAACAATGAAACAGATATCTTCCTTGGGATTTGTGCCCACTTTTTCTTGGGAAATGTGCCCACAATGTTGCCCTAAATTTTCTCTCTCAAGCCTATTCGAAAATCTCTCTCAATCTCCTCTCGATTGTGTCTTGCACACTACTCAATGCATTCTTTTATAACTCTGAAAATGACATTTTCCCTCTGTTGACCGCCTATTCAGCTAGGGGGTCAACTCATGTGCCATGAAGTATGCATCATCAGATGCAAATATGTTGAAGACAGTATGGGTTCTACCTGGGCATTTATGCTCCAGCTCAAAATTTTGTAATCGAAATTTCCGCACCCCTGCATGGGTTAATAATGTAATAAGTCTGCATGGATCATAGTTAGGTCAGGTACCTTGGGATGTTTTCATTGGGAGAGTTCTTTTCACCGAGGGTTTTTTATCCTCAGGTTGTCAACTGGGCTTTTCAGCCTGGTTGATTTCCCATGAGTTTTTCCCTCACACATGCAATAATTCCTCCAAAGTGGTGAACGACGTTCTAATGGTCTCATCCTTTGATAGCTATTATTTAGAAATGATGTAAATGACCATGCTAGACAGTGTAGAAAGTTTCACGGAATTTCGTCGAGTCTAGATAGGTTTTTTTTAATTAATTAAATTTAATTAATTTTCCTAAGGTAGGAATTTTAATTATTTAATTAATTAAATGTTTTTGAGCAAATATTGTAAAAACTGGGTCTTTGGGTTTTTGATAGGGGTATTTGTGCTCAAAAGAAATGGAATGGCACCCCCTACACCCATAGACCAAGTTTCAGCTCAGTCGGACAAAGTTTGCTATGCATTTGTCCACCCGGA
>JASDQU010506008.1:51185-65523 GCA_032191745.1 Picea mariana | reverse complement strand
AGTCTTATGGAAATGTACTAAGTCCCCCTTAGGATTTTTTATTTTTTTTAGTTAATTAAAAAATTGCCAGAATTCGACAACTTTTAATTAAAAAATAAAGATGTATTAAAAAAGTGGTACTAGGAGACTTAATATGCCATGGGGGTGCTCATTTTTGGACCTAGATCACCCATATTACCTAAGTACCCACTTGGTTGAGCAAAAATAGTGATTTTAATCACTTAAAAGTCATTTTTGCTCAAAAGACCCAAAAAAGTCAAATAAAATCATAAAAAATCAGCAAATGTTAATTTTGGGGAACATGTTTAAACATGTTTAAAGAGAAATAAAGCCCAAGGGGCCATGTGGCAATCAAAGAGAAGCATCTTAGAGATGTAGAGTGGATTATATGGCAGCCAAGCTTGGTTTAGAACATGTGCTCAATAGAGAGGTGCACCCCTCTTGGAGATGTGGCGCACCCTTGAGTGGGCAGCCCATCTCTTGGAGTGGTGGTGCCCTCTTACCTTTCCCATAGCTCACACTTGTCAGTTATTTGGGTTGAGGAAGAGGTGGCAGCCATTGCCTCAACATTTGGCAGCCCTCCTCTTCCACTTGGTGCGCCCCTCTCCTCCACTTGGTGCACCCTCCTCTCTTGGGGATTTTCCTCCACTTGGTGCACCCTCCTCTCTTGGGGATTTTCTCCTCTTGCTATTTATTCAAGCATTCTCTCCCATTGTGAGTTAATTGGAGTTTGGGGATTGTTGCTTGCAGTTGTACAGTTGTATTATTGTAATACTTTTCATCTGGAATAAAGAGACTTTGGAGGTCAAGAAGGTGTTATGCATGTGTGTGGATACTTGATGTCAATTTGTGTTTAATCTATGAGGTAATATTTGCCTAATTTCTTCTTTGGATTTGTTATCTTGGCCTTTGAATGGAATGTTGTCATCTTGTAGGATAGGATTTATCTAGCTTGTTGTTAATTCTATTGTTCATTTATATTTAGAGATTTTGATGTGTATGCATGTTTTGGTTAACTAACATACTCTTCAAGTTTCTTGTGTAGGTGACATCATTTTTTTTAACAAATTTATTTGCAAGATTTTAAAGCTTACAGGTTCTCATAGCTTGGAGTGGTGATGAAACTTGTTTGTCTCTTCACAACTTCAAGGATCTAAAGACTCGGTCCCTCCTTAGCTCATCTAAAGACTCCATTGCCCAAGGGTTCCAAGGCTACATTTTTCTCCCTTCTCTCTTTCTCAAAGAAAATTTAAAATTTTGGTTACTTTGTTGGAAATGCAAGTAGCTTAGATCTATCCTTATTTAAAATTCTGAATATCTAAGTCTACATGCATAAGATAAACTAGATCTAAATTTGTACTTTCAAGTTTCATCTAATTGATTAGATCTAGCATAGGAAAAGTCTCCTTTTAGCATGCTTTCTTTCAAAAAATTTATAAGTTAAATGGCAGTTCTTTTCTTAAAGATTTTAATTCCATATTTGGCAATTAGAGTGCCTTTATATTGCTATTTTAAAACAGCAGAAAAAGACCCTAAGGAGACAAGCTCTTTAGCTTGCTCTTCTTAGTTCATTTTTGCTCATTTTATGCTAGTTTACTTAGTCAATTTTTGGGCTTTCCTACTAATAACCCAAGACACTTCCAAAGTGTTTTTGGGCATCTTTTGTCATTGTTTGTTTTCTGTTTTGTGCAGGTTGACGAACATATAAGAGGAAGTTATGTCCGTTTTTTGCGGATTTGGAGCATCCGGAATCCCCGAGGGCACCCCTTTTCTTCAATATGTATTTTGTAAACATTGTAAAGACTTGTGACCCCCCTAATGAATGGTCACAAGTCACTCCCATAAAGAGTTGTGTAATTTCTTTAATAAAATCAGTGGGGCTACAAGCTCTCACTCTTCATCCCCCCTAGGGGAACGGTGTTTTTGGTGATTGTCTCAAATTTTGCATTTTAACTTAGATTCAATTTTCATAACTAAAGATAAGCTAAAGTAGTATTTCAATTCATCACAAAGCACTGCAATAACACATAGATTAGATTTCAAATTTGGAAAGTAACACTTAATTGCTAGATTAGCTTTACTTCTTTCAATTTCAAGTTGGCAAATAAACCATCCCCTCAGCTCCTCGAAAGAGGCCTGGTCAGTGTGGATTAGAAATTAGTCTCACATTTCAAATTTCAGTTATTTACTTCTTGTTTAAAATAAACAAATTCCCCTCAGCTATCAGTGTGGTTCCTGACCCTTCCAGTTGCGAGCTAGTCTCGATCTGCTGGAAGTAAGTTTCATACACGCTAGGTTGGTTAGTGGTTGATAGATTAATTAGGACAATCTCTAAGTGGTATCATTTGTCTAAGACCTCTACCCTAGGTGTCGTGTGTCAAATCACCTGGCAACTCGCCTTGTTGGATCTGCGGCACACCCGGTCGGCAAGTTTTAGATTGGTGAATGATAAATAAGGAGGCCCAAACAATTTCATTAACTCAACATCAATTTACCCTAATAAAACACACGAACTACATTGCCCATGTTTCCCTTTAAGGCACTGGTCTCACATTTTACACTCAGCAAAGCCACGGGCTTCATTTTACATTTGATATCTATTTGAAGCAACTTTAATATTACTTGCATCTAACAAACGTACCTGAGTATCCTTTTATGCAAGTATATGCTTGATGTTATATCGTGGATGAATAATTGGTTTATGTGTATTTCAATTTATGGTTGATTGTTGAATGAATAATAAACTCCCAGATTCAATTTCTTGTACTTAGCTTAGTTCAAGCCATAGTATATTTGTTAGGGACTACCCCCCTTGGCTTCGCTAGGAGTTGGCCTAGACGGAGGAGTTGAGGATTAGGTGATAGCACCTTAACTCTCACTTGCCCCCAAGGACACACCGAGTGGATTGAAAATTTCTTCCACGTCTCCCAGGTGTGTATAAGGCGGCAACAGTACCAATTTTGGTACTTATGTATGTTACACAAAGTTACCGGATTCGCCTCCTTTGCTCACCGGATCCGAATCCGATTCGTACAGGATCTGGGGATCCGTACCGGATTCGTCAAGATTCGGTCAAAAAACATTTGGATCCGGATCCAAATTTCAGAACCGGATCTGAGTGCGTGTGAATTGTTTCCAGTGTTAAGATTCGTGTTGGAGAGAAAGGGAAACGGTTCCCTTTGGAGGAACCGATTCCTAAGGGTTAGGAACCGGTTCCTCCAAAGGGAACCATTTCCCTTAAAATCGCGGGTAAATGAATGGTAAAATCGCGGGTAAAGTAACTCGTTTCCCTCATTCCTCAACTCATCCCTCGTTTCATCCATCTCAGAAGAGCTCAACAGGTCTGAGGTATCAGGTAAGTCGTCACAGTCTCTACAAGTTGTTTATAAATTTTTTACATTTGTGTTTTATTATTTACGTTTTAAGTTTTGTGACTGCAAGAGCCTGCTGGGTATGTCCGTGGGCATACACAGCAGTTGTCACTATTGTGTATGCCCACAGGCATACCCAGTGGGCTCCTACACAGCAATGACAACTGTTGTGTATGCCCACGGGAATACATAGCAGGCTCGGGAGCTTGTTGTGTATTCCCGTGGGCATACACAACAGTTGTCACTGTTTTATAGGAGCCCACTGGGTATGCCCATGGGCATACACAGCGGGCTCCTACACAGCAGTGACACTGTTGTGTATGAACCACAAATGTATAACAATTTAACATTGCAGTCCTATGTATGCCAGCAGGCATGCACAGCAGGGGGCCCTGTTGTGCATGCCTGTTGGCATACACAGGACTGTTATACATTTGCACAGCCCTGTGTATGCCAACAAACCACCGGAATTTGTTTGAATTTTGAAACCCTTGAGGTTTTGAACAATTTTTTTTAAAGTTTGATTGCTTGGCATGTGCAGCTGCATACATTGTCAGAGAAGCATTTTTTGGTTTTATAAACAGCGAACACTAACGATGGCTTCCCGTCATGCAGTTCAGTCTGGGCATGGAGGTCGTAGTGGGAGGAGTGGTGGAGGGAGAGGAATTGGAACTTCGTAGTGGGAGGAGTGGTGGAGGGAAAGGAATTGGAATTTCCCTGTCGATTCTCCCCTATGGAGGTATGTGACCAAGATTGGGAAGAAAGAGAAGAACATTGGTGGTAGCTGCTTGTGGAATTGCAACAAGTGCAAAGTAAATTTTACAGGGTCATACACGAAGGTTAAGGCCCATTTTCTTTGGCTGGAAGGAGATAATGGAGTTCACCATTGCAAGAAAATCGACCGAAAGGATGTGGATGGATTTCAAGCAGAGCAAGATGCTGCAGATTTGGCCAAGGAAGAAAGGAGGAGTGGTAGGCAGAAACCTATCTCAAAAAGAACAAATGAAGTTCCCTTGATTGTTGAAGAAATCCACAAGAGACAAAACTTTGGAACCTTGGCCAAAATGTTTGACATGGGTGGAAGGGATGAGACGGACAACAGAGTTGCAAGAGCTATATATGCATGTGGAATACCCTTCAATGTAGTGCAGTCTCCATATTGGCAAGACATGCTTAGGGCAGTGAATGATGCCCCTAAGGGTTATGTAGGGCCAAACTTTGAGAGAGTGCGCACTATTCTTCTACGGAAGGAAAAATTGATGGTGGGGAAAATATTGGAACCGGTTCGTTCTTGTTGGAGTGGCAATGGTATCTCTATTATCTCTGATGGTTGGACTGATACAGCCAATAGGCCATTGGTAAACATTATTGTAATGTCTCCTTCAGGCTCATACTTCTTGAGGGCAATAGATGCTTCTGGGGAGGAGAAGAACGTTGATTGGATTGCTGGAAAAATTGCAGAAGCAATTGAGCTCGTGGGCCCTTCAAATGTTGTGCAAGTCATCACAGATAATGCACGTTCATGCAAAGCAGTTGGGGCAATTATTGAGGGATTGTATGAAAATGTCTTTTGGACACCTTGTGTTGTGCATAGTTTAAAACTTGCTTTTAAATCTATTGTTGTTGAAGTTGAATGGATGAAAAAACTATGTGAAGAAGCAAGGGAAGTTCATATTTTTATCACTAACCATCAACATGCACAAGCCATGTATAAGGAATTTGCCAGAATCCAACTTCTGAAGGTTGGAGAAACCAGATTTGCATCACATTATATTATGATCAGGCGGTTAGTAGACATGAGGGAAGCTTTGTCCTCCATGGTTGTTAATCCACGGTGGCAAACATGGAAAAAAAGCAACACTGAAAAAGCAATTCAGGTGAGAGGTACCATTCTTGATGAGGCTTGGTTGGCTCAAGCTGAGTTATTTGTTTCCATAATGGAGCCACTTGTTGATTTGCTGAAACTTTGTGATTCGGATGTGCCTATGTTGGGTGACATCTATGAGAGAACTGACTGTATGTTGGAAAGAATTCAAGAACTTCTTGAAGAGAATGACCCTCTTTTGTTTGGCACCATAAAGGACATACTCATTAGTAGATGGAACAAATACAATACCCCTCTACATGCTTTAGCCTATGCCTTAAACCCAAAGTACTATGATGAGGTATCCTTGGCTAAATTTGGGGGTAGGAGGAAGGTCCCAAACAAGGACAATGAGGTGGCCAATGGTTTTAGAACAACAATTTCAAAGATTTGATCTGATCCAATGGAGCTCGCAGAGCTAAAGAACCAATTTACATCAGTCATCACAGGGAGTGGTGTATTTGGAAATGTCAATGCACTTGCTGATAGGTGAAAATTGGCACCTATTTCATGGTGGGGATATTATGGTGTCGAAACTCCAAAGTTACAAACCCTTGCATCTAGAGTTCTTTCACAGGTTTGCAGCTCTTCAGCAGTAGAGAGAAATTGGAGCACTTACGGGTTCATCCATTTGGTCAAGAGAAACAGACTTCAGTCAACAAAGGTAGAAGATCTTGTGTACATTCACTCAAATCTCCGCCTCATCTCTCGATCGAGGCAAATTATAACGAGGGTCCTTTGAAGCTATGGGATGTGAATCCTAGGGATGGAGACTTGGATACCCCTGAGTGCTTGATGGCTAACCTCTCTTTGGCTAGTCCTTTAGATCCTTTTGCTATTGGAGATTTAGATGAGGCATCCATGCCTAGGTCTAGTTCAGTTATAGCAGGTTCTTCTGCCTCTGTTGCTGGTGGGAAGTTTGGTAGTACTAGTCGTGCTACATCTTCTTCCCGTGCTGCTTCATATCGTCAGTGTGGGGAATTAGGTATTGTTCCATTGGAGGATGTGGAGGAGGATGTGGAGGATGCTGACTATCTATCGGATTAGTCTAGACTCTATCTCACTCTAGATTTTCATATTTTCAGTTTTTCATTTCATTGTTTCATACTATGATACTCGTGGTCCATGGAGCTTTCTGGATAAGCTCAGTTTTTGTTATTTTGAAGAACTCTAGTCTTGACTCTTGATTCTTTAATATTTATCATTTGATGTTATGGGCCTTAGTTGACTCATTTGATTATTGATACGATGATATGATGCTATGTTGACAGTTGTTATAACTTTACTGCTTTTGTCCTTAATATTTATGATTCATGAATCATGATGGTATGGGCCTCAGCTGACTCATTGACCCATTTGATATAATATTATGATGTTATCATGTTATGAATGATGAATTATTTCTATTTATTTCAATTTCAATTTATGAATGATGTTATCGTTATAAATTTAAAATTTAAATTTTTAACTTTTAATTTGTAAAGATATATATATATATATATATATATATATATATATATATATATATATATATATATATATATATATATATTAATTTTTATTATTTTATTAAAAAATTAGGGTTAGGGTTCCAAATCCCCGATTCCTAATTTTGGGATGATTGTCGCACCCACACCGGATTCTTCAGTCGATTCTGATTGCACCCATGGTTCTTGTAACTTTGCTTTTATATATAAATATAAAGCAATATAGAATGTAAAGATTGTACAGGCAATAAATACTCGTGTTTCGAAGCCCAAGAGGTTAGGTCAACCAGTTGTCACCGATGTTGCTGGTCATTTGGCCAGTTCCATTCCAGCAGGTGCCCGATTCAAATCCCCCTAGGTGAGGTGCACTAGTCTACGGCGACAGGTTTCCTAGGGATGCTATCCACCAATTTGGGGAAGCATCCCTTGAGTTTCCCCACAACGTTTTCCTTGGAAAAATAAATAAATAAATACTCGTGTTTCTTGTGTGCGTTTTTGCTTCTTCCTTCCTATGTTCTATGCTTCTCCACGTTTGAGCTATGAGCACGCATCACATTATACTGACAGTGGGAGATTTGATCTACTTATCATATAATAGATAAGATATATGTTTTGCAGTGGGCGTTGTTTCTAGATATATGAATGCACCCATATTGAGCATTAGAATATGGCTAAAAGGATATCAGGTCTGTCAAAGGAACCTGGGACCATGGCTTGGAATTTAGAAGAGGGACAAAGCATAGGTTCATACAGTATACAGACTAGAATATGTCTAAGAGGATATCAGGTGCGACAAAGGAACCTTGGACCATGACTTGGAATTTAGAAGAGGGACAAAGCATAGGTTCATACAGTATACAGATTCAAACTAGTGCAGTTCAGCAGATGACAGGAAGTCCACATCAAGGTATGTCCCCAATCTAGTGACAGGTTTAGTATCTTGGTTGAGTAAGAAGCAACCAACAATGGCGCTATGATGCTATCATCAATAATTAATAAAGCCAAGGTACAAGGCAGCAGTCTCAACCTCTGTTACCAAAAACAAGAAACGAGAAATGGAACAGGAAACAGTAATGGAACGAGAAATGTGACTCAAGGGTTTCAGGAGGTAAGAAACATGGACCCCCTTCATATATTATGTATAAAAAATTGATTGGCAATGTACTAGTGTACTATCAAGATGAGAGCAGGAACAAAAACAGGAATGGGGATGGAACCAGAAATGGACCTTCTGATCATGTTTTTGGTAACATAGTCAGCTACACACAATGTAGTCAAGGAGAATACTCTTGAATTTGCAGGTATGACAAGATAGGGCTACAAAGATCTTCTATGACAAGTAGGGAGTGCTAAAGTTAGCCAAGCACCCAGTCTACCATGCCATGACAAAGTACATCAATGTTCAATAACACTTCATAAGAGAAAAGGTGCAAGATGGCAATATTAAGTTAGCCTACTGCAGTACACAGGACTGGGCAGTAGAAATTTTCACCAAACCTCTAGGTAGTGAAAAGTCTGAAATGGTTAGGGATATGCATGGTGTGCTGATTAATGTGACCATTAATCGGGGGTGTTAAAGTATTACGTTATTGGGGTGTCAACATTAGGAGCAAAAACCTAATGGTCACATTTTGTAAATATTGTACATAAAACATTAGTGTGTGTCTAGTTTGTGAGTCAACAAAAAGACACTAATAAGTGGACAAAAGGGTCTACGTGTGAGTGTGATGGAATAGGAAGTGAAAGGTCATTGGGAAAGAAAAGGGTCATCCAATTGAAAAGTCAAGGGTCAAAAATTAAACTATATATGCATCTATTTACCATATCTATTTTGGTTGCTTCGTCCTCGTACCAATAATACAACATCATCACTCTTTGTCTTGTATAATATTGTAACAGCATATGTGTTTGTGATTGTGTTTGCATTTGATAACATGCCAATGCATAGACCTTTTTCACAAGACCCAAAAATTATGATCCATAAAACATACATTACACTTCAGATGCAAGAGTTATGGCTACCCAAAGGTAATGGTCAAAAACCTTAGCAATTTCAAGATTTCTCTAAATATTGGAAGTTTGGAGTATAGATTAATGGTGTGCAATTTCTAAGAGAAGGAGAAGTGATTATATCTTAGGTTGGCCATTTTTTTCAACTAGGTTATCACATGCATATATCACTGTAGTAAACCAAGGTTAGCCAGTCAAATACCTCTAGCATCACACTTTTAACTTAATACCCAGATTTTGGACATGAGCCTGTGATCTAATAGCTAATAGGAGAATTCATCAAACACAAGTCTCAGGGTCCATCCTTGTTGGTAATATGACACTCTTCTCATAGTCATTAATCAGGTCGGTTATCATTTGGATCTGATGCTTAGAAGGCAGTGACAAGCYAGTAGTGATTATATCATTATCCAAACTAGCTATCATTTGATTATTGTGCTTGAGCACCAACTTTCATCTATGATCKCAATTATTGTTGTAATCACACCTGGTGGTGCCAAGGGATGAATAAAACTCAACACAACAACAACAACAACAACAAATCAAACAAATTTTCCTAGCATAAATGTGGTTTCTTTCTAAATGTATGTTGTCCTTTTACACATTAAAGATATATAATGCTAACTTTGTTCTTACAGTGATTCTACTAGTAGGGGCCATATTGTCCACCCATAAGTTTGTTGCTACTTCTAGTTAATAGTTGAAGTTCAAAAGAAATGATCATCAAATCTCACCCATCCTTTACAAAATAATGTGCTAAAATTAAAGGATTGACGCCATGACTTGACTTTTATTCTTGTAGCAAAGATGGACCAGCAATATGCCACAGCCAATGCTCCACAGATTTTTGGAGACACAGGGATGTGGGGACGTGGGGACATGTGGAGAGACCCCTCTAATTTCAGGGGACGTCAAGGTTCCTAACATAGGGAACCCTGACCCAAATATTAAATATATCAAAAAAGTAATAAACAATAGAGTTTTTGTTTATGCATGATGAATCACAAATTTAGAAATAAAGGAACAACATCCATGATCCAATTGGAAATTACTTAATTTGGAAATCAATAAGCAAAATAGGACAATCATTGTATTTCTCATTATAAAATCATCAATGCCTAAATAAAAATAAGTACAGCCTTTCCATTAAATTACAGAATAGGATTTAGTGGGGTTTGATTCTGATGTACTGGACTGACACCATTAATTACCCATTGTTTGTGTCATTAATTTCAAGCTGACAACCTTCTTGTTGTGTGGTGGCCCTTCGTGGCCTTTCCCACCTTCCAAAAGGCTTTAAGCGGCTTTAATATGGTCAGGCCTCAACCTAAGGTTCTGCTTACTAAACTGGATAACACGAGAGCTCTGATAATTCATGGAGGAGGTGCCAACGGCCATGCCGCCATCAAAAGCACTAAAGAAATTTATCTCCAAAGAGTATCATGAGGTAATGATATCTCTCTCAATGAATCTCCTATTGAAATTGATCTAGATGAATATGTTACTGTCTATGACAAGCTCAAATGGCACACATTGTTGGACTACTTTGTGGGTCAAATTCCTTCCAAGTCTATATCATAAAGGGTTGGGTTCAGGAGGTATGGGAGCCACATGGTTGGCTTTGCATAGCCACCCATAGCCTAACAAAAGGATTTTTATTTTCTTTTAAAGAGGAAGCACATTGTAATGCCACTATTGTTTGTGGCTCTTGCATTGTGGCAATACCCTACTGGTATCATCTCCTTGGGAGGAAAGCTTCTCCGATGACCAAGTTGTTTAGCTTTGTTTCCCTATTTGGGTTGAGTTTCAAGGTTTCCCCTGCAATTTTGGGTGTTTCTGGATCAGATATCCGTGATAATTGGTGGTTTTAAATGCCATGAACAGCCCAAGATTTTTAACCCTAAGCTACAAAAGTGAGTCTGCCTTAGGATGAACTTGTCAAAGGCCTTGAACAAGTTTGTGTACATCAAGGTTGGGTGTAGAGTGTTACGTCAGCCTATGAGGTACATCAATCTTTTGAATACCTATTTTAGGTGCCAAATCCCTAACCATCCAATTCCCAAATGTCGCCTCATGGTCAAATCTAACAACCCATCACTTTCAAATACCCTTGCTCCACGAGCTCGAGCACAAAACGCCTCAATCAATGCCAATAATGATGGGTGGGTTCAAGTTGTATGTCTCAGAATCCAAAGGGCTAGGTCACCACGCCCGTTGTTGCACTTGTGACCAACTTACCACTAATGATGCATGAAGACTTGTACTAGTATCAAAGACCTTTTTTAGCAAATTGTTTGTGGATAATTTGGTTTGGAGGCCTTGGATTGTAGTTTTTGATGTCTATTCCTTCATTGAGGATCACCTTTTGAGGCATTGCTACATATTTTGAGGCGTGGTGGCACATATAAAAGATTTTTTCCTTTCGTAGCTCTTATTGGCATATTTTATGCATACTTGCTTATTGAGGGTGCATCTCACACATCCTAAGGCACAGTGAAATATTTGGAGGCATGCCACATCATCTAGAGAGGCGTTGGGTGTTGAAGGATGCCACAAATGTGGTGGTTACATTGGATATTCTAGCACCCTCACACTTGGCACTTTTTCCTAGGAAAAGGAGCGCTCACTTTGTTGATCATCTAATGCATGTTGTACAACAAAGAAGCCTTGGTCAAAAGGTTACACATGGAAGATTTGTTGAATTCATTATGAGGGCGTCCCACCCCTTGCACACATTCCTAGGGCGCACTATTCTTGAGACCATTTTGGAGGACAAGTGGGTCATAAATGTACTTGAATCAAGGTCAAAGCACACTTTTTGAGAAGTGCCCGTGCTTTAAGGGGGACATTTGTCATTATTTCAGCATCCCAAGAAATAACAACGTGCCTTCAAGAATGCTCTCTTTGACATGGTATTTATCATTATTCTATTGGAGATGGTTTTCTTGATGAGAGCTCCAAGGCAATTGGTGGCTAATGGCAAGTGGATCCACACTTAAGGCACATGTTTTGAGGTCATCCCATCCTTGAGAAGGTTGTTATAACAACCAATGGACCTTTATTGCACATTTACCTATAAGATCCACTTTTTTAGGAAGTTGTTAAGTTGGTTTGTCCTAGCTCATCTTGAAGACGCTTGGCATCATTTTTGTTATCCCAAGGAAAGATGGAACCACATCTTGCGAAGCACTCCATTGAATTGATCTTTTATGGTTATTTTAATATACATCATTGGAAGGTGAGCCTCTTGAAGAGTGCTCCAAGAAGAAGACATACACATTGCATAACAAACCCTAGCACATGGTCAAAGAAGGGTCTTGCATGGAAGCATTTTGCATGAGGAGAGGACAAGTGTCACAAGGAATCAAGGAGCTTGGTCAAAGGGGATTATTTCATGGAGGCATTGTGCCTCTGATGATGATAAGTGGCATCTTTGACATAGTCAAACCCATGATCATGCATTTTCTATTATCATTATGGATCGATTTCCATTGAGGAGCATTTATGATGTAGTATTCTATTGTTTTTATAGGAAGAGAAAGTGGACCTAGAATCCACTTAATAATAATTTATTGTAAGGGAAGTTGAGCTCAACTCTATATAAAGAGAAGTTCTCTCCATTGTTTAGTATGGTTGGATTTGTGAGGAGATCCCCTCCAAACCTAGTTGAACATCTTTTAGGAGGAAGAAGCCAAGGGGCAAGAGCATATAATGAGGTTTTCATCTTTCTCCTCTTTTTCATGGATGATTAGGGTTTACGCAAGTGTATCCACAACAATTTCTGTTAGAGGGCAGTTCTGCATAATGAGAAGAGACTAGGGTGGAGGTGGTAAACCCTCCCCAGTGCTTGATGTAACCTTAAATGTTGGGGAATGTTCTGCTGTAATTTCAGATTGGCTGTGACACATGTTAATGGCTCACTTGATCTTATGGTATTGTAATTGAAGATGTGATGTGTTGTTGGGTTGTTCATTCTTTAGAAGGCTGCCCTATTTTGTCCTCTTTACTTATGACTTCATGTTATAGTTGTTCCTTCATTGTTTATGGTTGCACATTATTTTCTCAGTTGTAAATTCATGGTTGTGACAGTGCATCTTGAATCTTTATCAATGTTATCAAAACCAGACCGGTCATCGAACAGGTCGACCAAAAAATACATAAAATATTCAAATTTTGAAAAAAAAACATATATATTCATGTGCATCCATTATACATCCAAATATACAAACCATTATACACAAATATGCAAAGTTTCTCATGTATATAGCAAGTAAGGGTGCATATAACCAAAATAGCACCAATTGCAATCCATCTTTGAACCAAAATACATCAACAAAGAGGCTCTCAATGGCCTCTAAAGTAAAAAAAATCATGTTACAACAGATAACTACATATGATCAAAATCATTTCCTATATTGGGATCCTCATCATCAATATCACCCTCTAAGCATTAAAATAAGATAGAAAAACCTCAACATGCCTAATCAATGATTTTGCTCGAGTGAAGGGTACATTTTCACTAGRKTCATGACAAAGGAGTCCAATAATAAATGCCACCAACATCAAGGTACATAGAGGGCTTTGTGCTCTTGATTAAATGTCGGTTSCATACCCTCATACATGATAGAATCCACAGTGGAAACGTTGCAACCCTACCAGTCCTAAAATCCTGAAAACTGTTAAGTCTGCTAAATTTTGAATGGTTGGCAATTGAAGTTCGAGATTGAGAGGGAGAACCCACATAAGCAAAGAAAGCAGAGGCACGCGCAAAGATAGGGGAAAAGACAAAGAGAAGGGCATAAGCAAAGATCTGATCGGAAGTAGTGCATAAGGTAAGCGTTGGCTGTACAGTTCATGCTCTTTGAGCTATTCTTGCAGCTGATCAGGCGGACTGGGTGTGACCTTATGCGGCAAGGGTGTAACCTTATTGCTACGGGCAGCGTGTGACCTGATAAATAATTATTTTCTTCTTGTTCGAGTACAGTTAGTGTTACCGGTACTTTTGGAGCAATTGAATGAATAAGTTGAAGCATGATATAAAATTCTACTTTCTCCGTATGAAGTCCAATGAGGTTGGAACCACTCTCAAACAACCTGAAACAATTAAATGGTAATGTCAAAAAATTAAGAAAAGGGATATAAAGGAGAATGTCACTTTTACTTTAAGAATTTAATAATACCATTAATTACTAGGGGAGGACCTCATTAAGAATTGTGTGAATGAAATGGAGGGTGGGGACCTCTTTAAATAGCTTTAGTAGGGCCCTCAAGTTAGGTATTTTTCTTGCCCTTTAAGTACTTTTTTTTTAAATTTAAGATTTGGTGGTCCGTAGCCGTGTTGTACAGCTTCGTACAGAACCAGCTGATTCGGTGCTTTAAGGTCGGTTCCATACAGAACTAGTCTAAAACACCGAACCGGACCAGTATGGTGCCTGTTATCACAAGATTTGTACTTGTGCAAAGCCCTCCACAAGATCCCAAATCTTGTGTAACTATGGAAGAATCTACCATTGTCACCTAAGTAGAGACTTCCCTCGTTTTAGTGACGGAGAGAGGTCCACCACAAGGGAGGATTCCCTAGTGACCTCAAGGGATCAAATAGCAAG
>JASDQU010506008.1:38342-51165 GCA_032191745.1 Picea mariana | reverse complement strand
CAAGTTAGGTATTTTTCTTGCCCTTTAAGTACTTTTTTTTTAAATTTAAGATTTGGTGGTCCGTAGCCGTGTTGTACAGCTTCGTACAGAACCGGCCGATTCGGTGCTTTAAGGTCGGTTCCATACAGAACTAGTCTAAAACACCGAACCGGACCAGTATGGTGCCTGTTATCACAAGATTTGTACTTGTGCAAAGCCCTCCACAAGATCCCAAATCTTGTGTAACTATGGAAGAATCTACCATCGTCACCTAAGTAGAGACTTCCCTCGTTTTAGTGACGGAGAGAGGTCCACCACAAGGGAGGATTCCCTAGTGACCTCAAGGGATCAAATAGCAAGATTAGCCAAGCCTACAGCCCCCTATCTTGGTCACCTGTTAGTTAGGTCTAGGTCTAAGAAAGAGAAGATAACAGGGTAATTGTTGTACCTATACGAGACAATAAACAATTTGTAGCATAATGTAGAGTCTAGACAATTACCAAGTTATAGAGTGCAATAATGACCTCTTAGACACCAGACAATCAATGAATATTATGGCTGTTGCAAATTATAGCAGTAAACCAGTTGTGTAACAGAAATTAATATATTGCAACAGCAGCAAATAAAGTACTCAGAAATGTAGCAATTCACCATGAAAAGTAAGCATTCAACAAGTATAACATTATCCAATTGCTAGAAGTATTTTATGAGTAGTTTAAGCCACTTATCAATGAGTGTATGCAGCAAATTAAAGCAATTTTCAGTGGCTGTAGCAAATTTTTATAACAGCAACAACAAATAGTAGTAGTTTGCTAAGATTAGAGTTAGGAAAGTTAGTAAAATGTTTGAGAGAGAAAGAATGTTAATTTTAATAGCTACTTCAACCATAAGAACACCTCTAGACTAGTGTTGTTGTCCTCTAGGGCTCATGGAGTCACAAATGCGTTAGCTTGAAGTTTGAACTAGATGAAACAAGGGAGGTTAGATCTAAACCCTAACACGCAAACACACTTGGGCCTTAGGCTTTAGACTTTAAAGAAGGTACCTAGGGTGTAAACACTCTTGGGCCCTACGTGCCATTTTTTCCTTCTCTTGACTCCACTTAGGTCAAGGATCAAAGACTAGGGTTAAAACCCTAAAGTGCAAGCACTTTTGGGCCTTAGGCTTTTAACCCTAGCAAAGAATGCTTCACAAACTTGAAAAATAAAAACTTTATGAAGGAGAGAAATACTTATGTATCCTTCTTAGGGTTTCAACAAGACAAGAAACATGCAACAAGATAACAATTTAGCACCTTTAACAATAGCAAGAACAACAAATTGCAGAAAATTACTTACTTCTTCCAAGTAGCAAGACCATCAAAACCGTAATTTCATAAAATTATCATCCAAAAGAGCAAACCATCCACAAGAACCTCCTCCAAGACTAGCACATGAGAGAAAAGAGCCAAAAAGAGAGAAAATGGTGAATCTTTTAAAGGGTGTTACCCGCCACAAGTGTGAGGAATGTGATAATGAATGAATGATCCTAGCACTAACCTCTTTATATGAGGTAAACCCTAGCATTTTTGTCCACAAAGTAAAGTAAAATGTCATTTGGGCTTGACCCCTCAAAGAACCTCTACAAATGGTAAAACATGAAAATAAGCCATCATAATGCAACACATGTGGTGACATCAAGCCTCCCAAGGGAAAAGGAGGGCCTCCCAAGGCCATGTGGAATCATCTCAAAGTGTAATCGTGGCAATGGTGTGTCTCCTCATCCATGGTCATGCCAAATCATCAATGGTACCCCAAGTAATCATCAAACCCTATCACCATCAAACCCTGGAAGGTGATGTCATCATCAAATGGAGGCCAACGTCAAGGGTCCAAGGCACTGTGTCCAAGGTGGAGGAGGTTGCATCTCGTCTCTGCATGGTATCTGGCTATCAACTACTGCAAGCCTGCAACGTCCTCAATCCAAATTCAGTGAGTAATAATCCCTAGAGTACATTGCCCAGCATGTGGGCTTTCATCCCATCTGTGTGCCATCATGACCAACTCTTCCAAAACCAATCCCATCTGTCCATTGTCCAAGTTCTTGAAGATGTGAGAGCTCATGTCAGAAGGTGCCAAGTCACTGGGTGACCCACTGCTCTACATCACATATGCCAAAGTCCTGCAATAAGGGCACAACATCCTGGGCGAAAGACTGGGACGTCCCTCAAAGAACCATGTCAGGGCCATCCAAATCAAAACAGAATATAAAATCAGGTAAACCAATGTTCATAAGAGATATTAGTCCTTAAGTCCTGCAAAATAAGTTGTTACTTAAGATATAAGCCATATGAATAATTCACCTCGGTATTCCTTTCAAGCATCACACTGGCCTAGGACTTTATGTGAGTTGGCAAGTTTGAATATGTGAGGGCCTTAATCCAACCCTATTAGGTGTGTCAACCAAGACAGTGAAAGAAAAGACCCAGGTAGAGGGATAGGTCCCGAGGGAAACAATGAAAGAAAGAAACCCTTCAAGAGTAAGTATGATAGTGGTATGAGTTGGGCTTACTTCATGGCTTATGGTGTCATTAGATCCATTTCTGTGACTGCCTTTGTAGAGGGAGTCCTTGTTGCTTGAAATACCCTTTCCTCAGTACTTTTTGCATTCTGAACCCCTTAATTTCTTTTTGATACCCATTCATTATTTTGCAAGTCCCCTTTACAGGTTTCAAGCTTTATTCTTTCAGTTTTTTACTAGGCTAAAGTCATGTTATAAGTGTGCATTCAATGCACCAAGACAAGGGGCAATTACCATTAGAGGGGGTAGAGCTCAAGCTAGCCTATGGCTTTTATAGGTGACCTTTATCATTTTTTACACAGCATATATAGCAGCTACATCAACCTCTGGGCCTTCAACCCCTTCTTCTCATGAAAGAATGGACCATGACCCATTACCGAAGTTTAGTACACTGTGACAAACTCTAGGATGGAAAGTGATAAGTATGGTGGGGAACAGGACGTTACCCTTGTGAGGGCCCCCCACTAGTACCCCTTTTCACTAGGCAGTGACAACACGGGACTAGGGCACAGAAGTTGACCACCAAGGTGAAACAAGGAAACAAACACAACTTCTTGAGCCAGTGATCCATTATCCAACTTCAACCAATGATCCTTATCCACATGTCCATTAAATTAAGAGCAACACTTTGCATGAGAGAAGGACTAACATACATCATGGTGACGCTAGATTACCATTTCCCATACACTGAATTGTCTGATGTGATGAGCTTGGTTGATCTATAGTTGTAAGAGGCAATATGAGGGGAGTTGTTGGGTTGTTGTCTGTGGATATGTTGATCATCATCATGGTCGAGATCATTGTCTCCATTGCGAGCCATGAGAAATGATCTCCTCTAGTCACCCCTAGACATGGAGGGGTAGCAGTGCCACAACCAGTCGAACCGGCCAATTCTACCAATTTCGATCCGGTTCCGATAACACTGATCTTGATAAGGGCTCTCACTTATCCTTGTATAACTTGAAAATCTATTGGGACTAATCATGGCACATCAGTGTATGGATTGACTATGCCTTCTCCATCGCATTCAAACCCCCTTATTCTTAAATCCTTGACTCTATACCCTTCGGATTGGCACTAGTCTTGATCCACCATCACATTTACTTCTAAATTTCATCTTACACTTTACTTAGAGATACCCCCCTTGTGCCAGAGGAGAGTTGGCCTAAAGTGAGAGGAAGAGCTATTGTGGTGACAGTGGGCAACCTTCCCAAGTTCCCCTCCAGTTGCACATGTCTTTTGGGGCTTTATCACTTGAGTGCAGGTCTGGGTAGGTAACATTTTGGCATCATTGCCAAGGACAAGTCTAATTCCCATTATTCAAATGATTGGCTACAATGATGTCATGAGGGTTTTTCTTTGAAGATCATCTTCTCATCCCGTGACTCCATGAAGGAATGAAGCCTTGTTCCTTGAAGATTGTTGAAGAACATGTTGCTCATAGGGGTGAGCAGTGAGCATATCCAACATAGATTTGAAGGCATTTGAAGAGTCACCTAGCAATTCCACAGCTTTTAAATGAGGTCTAATTGTTATATGATTATCAAAATTCATATTAGTTTTCCAAATTGATGATTTGAAGAAAAAATATATGGCATCATCCTTGGACGAATGGTTGTATTCTCCACTCAATATCTTCAGTATCCTAGGATATCCAAATGAGTTCACTTTTCTAGATTTGGACAAGCACAACATGAGTTCCGATGGACTTACAAATTCATCTACACTACATGTCATATGTTTATGTAACTTATGATGGATCTTAATGTTCTCCATAAGGGTGCCATGGTGAAGACTTTTGTGGCTAAATTAGAAAATGAGGCAATGGATAGGTTTAAAAACCTTGTTAGAAAAGAATATCTTCATTTGCAAGGCTTATTCAAGCATTTCGCAAGTATTGGGACCCTAGCTATATAGAAGAAGAACAAGTTGAAGATCTATATAGCTTTCATGCCATGTGTGATGAGGAGTCCTTGAAGGACCACCATTCTCTTTCATCCTATGAGCCACTTGTGCATGATATTTCAGATCCAGGGAAAGCACATGGGGATGATGAGATGCACTGGCACTGGGAAAGAGAAGACCCGGGTAGAGGGATAGGTCCTGAGGGAAACAATGAAAGAAAGAAACCCTTCAAGAGTAAGTGTGATAGTGGTATGAGTTGGGCTTACTTCATGGCTTATGGTGTCATTAGATCCATTTTTGTGAGCGCCTTTGTAGAGGAAGTACTTGCTGCTTGAGATACCCTTTCCTCGATACTTTTTACATTATGAACCCCTTAATTTCCTTTTGATACCCATTCATTATTTTGCAAGTCCCCTATACAGGTTTCAAGCTTTATTCTTTCAGTTTTTTACTGGGCTAAAGTCATGTTATAAGTGTGCATTCAGTGCACCAAGACAAGGGGTGATTACCATTAGAGGGGGTAGAGCTCAAGCTAGCCTATGGATTTTATAGGTGACCTTTATCATTTTGTACACAACATATATAGCAGCTACATCAACCTCTGGGCCTTCAACCCCTTCTTCTCATGAGAGAATGGACCATGACCCATTACCGAAGTTTCGTACACTGTGACAAGCTCTAGGATGGAAAGTGTTAAGTATGGTGGGGAACAGGACGTTACCCTTATGAGGGCCCCCCACTAGTACCCCTTTCCACTGGGCAGTGACAACACAGGACTAGGGCACAGAAGTTGACCACCAAGGTGAAACAAGGAAACAAACACAACTTCTTGAGCCAGTGATCCATTATCCAACTTCAACCAATGATCCTTATCCACATGCCCAATAAATTAAGAACAACACTTTGCATGAGAGAAGGACTAACATACCTCATGGTGACGCTAGCTTACCATCTCCCATACACTAAATTGTCTAATGTGATGAGCTTGGTTGATCTGTAGTTGTAAGAGGCAATCTAAGGGGAGTTGTTGGGTTGTCGTCTATGGACATGTTGATCATCATCATGGTCGAGATCATTATCTCCATTGCAGACCATGAGAAATAATCTCCCCTAGTTACCCCTAGGCATGGGGGGGTAGCAGTGCCACAACCGGTCGAATCGGCCAATTCTACCAATTTCAATCCAGTTCCGATAACACTGATCTTGATAAGGGCTCTCACTTATCCTTGTATAACTTGAAAATCTATTGGGACTAATCATGGCACATCAGTGTATGGCTTGACTATGCCCTCTCCATCGCATTCAAACCCCCTTATTCTTAAATCCTTGACTCTATATCCTTTGGATTGGCATTAGTCTTGGTCCACCATCCCGTTTACTTCTAAATTTCATCTTACACTTTACTTAGAGATACCCCCTTGTGCCAGAGGAGAGTTGGCCTAAAGTGAGAGGAAGAGTTGTTGTGGTGACAGTGGGAAACCTTCCCAAGTTCCCCTCCAGTTGCACATGTCTTTTGGGGCTTTATCACTTCAGTGCAGGTCTAGGTAGGTAACATTTTGGCATCATTGCCAAGAACAAGTCTAATTCTCATTATTCAAATGATTGGCTACAATGATGTCATGAGGGTTTTTCTTTGAAGATCGTCTTCTCATCCCGTGACTCCATGAAGGAATGAAGCCTTGTTCCTTGAAGATTGCTGAAGAACATGTTGCTCGTAGGGGTGAGCAGTGAGCATATCCAGCACAGATTTGAAGGCATTTGAAGACTTACCTAGCGATTCCACAGCTTTTAAATGAGGTATAATTGTTATATGATTATCAAAATTCATATTAGTTTTCCAAATTGATGATTTGAAGAAAAACAATATGGCATCATCCTTGGATGAATGGTTGTATTCTCCACTCGATATCTTCAGTATCCCAAGATATCCAAATGAGTTCACTTTTCTAGATTTGGACAAGCACAACATGAGTTCTGATGGACTTACAAATTCATCTACACTACATGTCATATGTTTATGTAACTTATGATGGATCTTCATGTTCTCCATAAGGGTGCCATGGTGAAGATTTTTGTGGCTAAATTAGAAAATGAGGCAATGGATAGGTTTAAAAACCTTGTTAGAAAAGAATATCTTCATTTGCAAGGCTTATTCAAGCATTTCGCAAGTATTGGGACCCTAGCTATATAGAAGAAGAACAAGTTGAAGATCTATATAGCTTTCATGCCATATGTGATGAGGAGTCCTTGAAGGACCACCATTCTCTTTCATCCTATGAGCCACTTGTGCATGATATTTCAGATCCAGGGAAAGCACGTGGGGATGATGAGATGCACTGGCATGAGAACATTCCAACAACCATCATCATGGATTCCAAGGAGGACAAGTGTTTGGTAAGTTATGATCCTTTTCAAATTTTTGAATTTAAAGATCAGACCCTTAATGATTTGGATATGGTAGAGATTCAGAGAAACCCTTGGACGGAGAAGAATTTGTAGATGCTTCCACTGGCCCATGTGATAAACAACATGGAGGCCAAGAGGATGATGATGTGGATACTCTTCTTATGACTGGGAGACATAGATGGGATGTAGATCATTGGTTCATTCATGGAGATCCCATCCATGATATGGTAGTGAGAGCATGATAGGGAAAACCCAAATTGGCACACTCCATTTCCAAACAGCATTGAAAGCCATCTCATGAGGCACAAAGAGAGCATCTCAAGACAACCAAACATAGTGGAGGACCAAGGTACGTGAACCATTTTCAATTGTTAACAGCCATATCTTCCCATCAACAGCGCTAATTTAGCACAACATAAAGGGCATTTTCATGGCAATGAAAACACAGAAAGTTTACAGCCCTTAATATCTTCAGCACTTGACCAATTTATGCATGAAAAATCAACTAAAATATGGCTTTGTGGCTGAAATTTGTTTGGAACAGCAGCGTTTTCAACTGATGATTCATTGTGGAAATTTCCAGCCACTCAAAGGAGGGCAGCAAGCCCTAGATCATGAACTTATTTAGTTTTTTAGATCTGATATGTTGTCTCGTACTTCGTGTGCACTTTTTATAGAGGACAGCAAAGAAAGGCAGCAATGTTGTTGCAGATTTTTGGAACCACCTAAACCCTTGTTACTTGAAGGCAAGACGGATGATATCCCATGGTTTGATGATGAGCAACCTATGCTTATATGAGAGATAATTTGGTGTGAATTTGGTGTTTTCGTCAATTTTCTGGGGTTCACTTCCATTTCCAGCCATCCCATGATGGAGTTTCCAGCATATGTTTACAGGATGATTGACATGGCCTTGTTTTGGTTTACTGCCAAATACAAGGGAAGACCTCATGGTGTTGACGAGACAATCCGGTGGTTGCTTTGGCTTTATAATTTTACCTAGCATGTGCATCTTCCTATGTTAGAATAGGGTAGGAAGAATAAGCTCGATTCACGAGCATTAGATTTTATTTTCTATGTTCCTTTTCGTAGTTTAGCTTATGCCTTCTTTGTAAAGCCAATTTTGAAAATTTTGTAATTTGAACAAGAATAATGAAAATGTTTGATGTCGGGTTACAAGATGTGAAGTTTGGATTCATCCCACCACATGTTTTCTTGCTTTTTGTGGTTGTTTTAGCAGGTATAGCAAAGATCTGGACTCCTAGAGATCTCAAACACCCTTCAAGAGAGTGTTTGTACCCATATGGAGCCAGATGTTAAAACTAATGATGCATGAAGACTTGTGCTAGTATTGAAGACCTTTTTCAGCAAGTTGTTTCTGGATGATTTGGTTTGGACACCTTGGATTGCAGCTTTTGATGAAATATTCCTTCATTGAGAATCACCTTTTGAGGCATTGCTACATATTTTGAGGCGTGGTGGCACATATGGAGCAGATATTTGCATTCTAAAACCCTAATTCACATATTTTTATGCATATTTTCTTATTGAGGGTGCATCTCACACATCCCAAGGCACAATTACATATTTGGAGGCATGCCACATCATCTAGAGACGCGTTGGGTGTTGGAGGATGTCACACATGTGGTGGTTACATTGGATACTATAGCACCCTCACACTTGGCACTTTTTACAAGGAAGAGGAGCACTCCATTTGTTGAGCATCTAATGCATGTTGTATAGGAAAGAAGACCTAGTCAAAAGGTTACACATGGAGGATTTATTGTATTCATTATGGCAACGTCCCACCCCTTACACACATTCCTAGGGAGCACTATTCTAGGGACCATTTTGGAGCATGAGTGGATCATAAATGCACTTGAATCAAGGTCAAAGTACACTTTTTGAGAAGCGCCTTAACTTTAATGGGGATATTTGGCATTATTTCAACATCCCAAGAGGGAATCACTACTGGATAGTGCTCTCTTTGACATGGTCTTATCATTATTTTATTGGAGATGGTTTTCTTGATGAACACTCCAAGGCAATTAGTGGCTAATGGCACATGGATCCACACTTGAGGCACATGCTTTAAGGTCATCCCATCCCTGAGGAGGTTGTTATAACAACCAATGGACCTTTATTGCACATCTACCTATGAGATCCACTTTTTGAGGAGGTTGTTAAGTTAGTTTTAAGAAACATCCTAGCTCATCTTGAAGACACTAGCATAATTTTGTTATCCCAAGAAAAGATGGAACCACATCTTGAGCGATCCATTTAATTAATCTTTTATGGTTATTTTAATGCACATCATTGGAAGGTGAGTCTCTTGAAGAGCGCTCCAAGGAGCATGCATACACATTGCATAACTAACCCTAGCTCGTGGTCAAAGAAGGGTCTTGTATGGAGGCGTTTTGCATGAGAGGACAAGTGTCACAAGGAATCAAAGTGCTTGGTTAAAGATGCTTATTTCATGGAGGCATTGTGCTTGTGATTATGACAAGTGGTATCTTTGACATAGACAAACCCATGCTCATGCATTTTCTATTATTGTTATGGATCAATTTCCTTTGACGAGCATTTATGATGTAATATTCTATTGTTTTTCTAAGAGAAGAAAGTGGATCTAGAATCCACTTAATAACATTTTATTGTAAGGGAAGTTGAGGTCAACTCTATCTAAAGAGAAGCTCTCTCGATTGTTTAGTATGGTTGGATTTGTGAGAAGATTCCCTCCAAGCCTAGTTGAACATCTTCTAGGAGGAAGAAGTCAAGGGGCAAGAGAGTATGTGAGGTTTTCATCTTTCTCATCTTTTTCATGGATGATTAGGGTTTTTGCAAGGGCAGCCATTCTGTTTTCTACTAGAAACAATCTTTGCTAGAGGCCAGTTTTGCATAATGAGAAGAGATTAGAGTAGAGGTGGTAAACCCTCCCTAGTCCTTGATGTAACCTTAAACGTGGGGGAATTTGGTGCTGTAATTTCAGATTGGTTGTGGCACATGTTAATGGCTTACTTGATCTTATGGCATTGTAATTGAAGATGTGATGTGTTGTTGCTATGTTCATTTTTTAAAAGGTTGTCCTACTTTGTCCTCTTTACTTCTGATTTCATGTTATAGTTGTCCCTTCATTATTTATGGTTACACATTATTTTCTTGGCTGTAAATTCATGGTTCTGACAGTGCATCTTGATAAGGGATCTCACTTATCCTTGTATAACTTGAAATCTATTGGGACTAATCAAGGCACATTAGTGTATGGCTTGACTATGTCTTCTCCATATTATCAAACCCTCTCTATTACCCTTTGGATTGGCACTAGTTTTGGTCAACCATCCCATTTACTTATAAAGTTTATCTTACACTTTACTTAGGGATACCCCTTGTGCCGAAGGAGAGTTGGCCTAGAGTGAGAGGAAGAGTCGTTGTGGTGACAGTGGGAAACCTTCCTAAGTTCCCCTCATTTTGTACTTGCATTCCAAGGATTTACTACTTGAGTGCAATTCCAAGAGATAACAGCACACAAAATCTAATCTATAGGACAAAAATTATTTAGAACGGCCTAGACAACTCAAACTTGATGATTGGATTCAAACTCCCTCACTAAAAAATGCTTTCAAGGTGCTTAACAAGATTGGTGGCGAATAGGATATGGACCACCACACTTCAAAACCCCAATGAAGGTAGTGTCATGAAATGTTAGGGGGTGGTGATAAACCCCTGTAGAATATTCGTGGTTCAAAAAGTGCATACTTCAATTGCTAGTATGGATATTATTCGTTTGCAATATGTTAAAATTACAAAGTTTGTGCTTTTGACGGCCATGAACTTTATCTGGCCAAGCGCTCTTGTTTTTTCTTTTGACCATGCAAAGGATAAGAATGGGGTAGTGATCTGCAACACTCATCTCACCAACCCTTGCATAGACAGTAACGAGTTCTAATACTAACCTAACTCAAAGGTTAGTCTGGATGTCAATTTAGATGGCCAAATTTTGGGGTTAGCCATTTATAAGCATAGAATGACATTGTAGAAAGGGTGTCCTTCTAGAGATGGATGGTCGACAATTTATGTGACGCACGCTCGCTTGTTCACGACACTTTAACATAGTGGAAACCCTTGTTGGCAAAGGACTATTGCATGTGAGAAAGCTTGAAGTGGAGAAGATGGCCTAGAATGGACTTAGGCTAAATTGAGCCTATGTGACCCCTGTTATCCACCAAGTTGCACTAGGATGGATTTCCAGCGAGCCGCCAAAGATTGAACATTTTCATGTTCAAAATTCAGAGTTCAGAAGTTCAGCCGGTCATAAAGACCAACCTTTTCTTTTACGTTTCCATAAAAAATTGTAATAAGAGATGTTGCATAATGAACTTGTAAAAGGTCTTAGCCACCTTAAGTCCTAAGCGTGAGTTATACTCTGGGGTGTTTTTTTTACTTACTAATTATATTTTCCCGTTTTCAGACAATTTATAATTTATGAGTTTTTTCACTCAATCCCTCCAGAGCTGGAGTATATGCCCATGGTTAGGCTTGAGCATGGATCTAAGCCTAGTGTCTAATGTATATTACCATGCTAAACATACTCCTAGAGTCTTATGGAAATGTAATAAGTCCCCCGTAGGATTTTTTAATTTTTTCAGTTAATTAAAAATTGTCAGAATTCGGCAATTTTTAATTAAAAAATAAAGATGTACTAAAAAAGTGGTACTAGGGGACTTCATATGCCTTGGGGGTGCTAATTTTTGGACCTAGAGCACCCATATTACCTAAGTACCCACTTGTTTGAGTAAAATTAGTGATTTTAATCACTTAAAATTAATTTTACTCCAAAAACCCAAAAAAGTCAAATAAAATCATAAAAAATCAGCAAGGGAAAAAATCAAGGAAACATGTGGGGACATGTTTTGACCAAATAAAGCCTCAAAAGTCTATGTGGCAGCAAGTAGATGACTTTCATTGGTCAAAGGGATAAAGTGGGCATGAGTTAATTTGATTTTAAGCATGTGTTCATTGGGAAGTGTGCCCCTCTTGGAGAGGTGGCGCACCCTTGAGTGGGCAGCTCATCTCTTGGAGAGGTGGCGCCATCCTAGCTCTTCCATAGCTCACACTTGTCATTCTTTTGGGTTGAGTGAGAGGTGGCAGCCATTACCTCAACACTTGGTTTCCCTCCCCTTACACTTGGTACGCCCTCCCTCTCCATGTGGTGCACCCTCCTTCACTTGGCTTCTTCACCCTCTTGCTATATATTGGAGCTAGCTCTCCCTTTGTAATCAGATCTGGTCATGTAAAGTTATGCTGTTGTAATACGCTCTCGGGCTGTTGGAATAAAACTTGAAGACTTTGGAGGTCAATCTTGGTGTCTTGTACCAATGTGTGGATACAATTCTTCTTTGTGGATGTGTTGAGATTATGGTAAACTTCATTTTTTGCAATTATATCTGTTAGTAACCTTTTAATAAGATATTAGTGAGCTTGTTTGCATTACTAGATCTTATTTAGCATATTTAATCTATGATTTCATGCCATTCTTGCTTGAATTCGTGTTTTCTAGATTGAATGTGTAGGAAGTAGATGCATCTACTTTTAACAGTTTCTTGTAAGATTTGTGTTAAGTTTACAGGACCTCTAATTTAGAGGAGTTGAAGACTCTAGGCTGAGCTTCTAACACTTTCAATTCCATCTCATCGGAAGGATTCCCTCTTCAAGTGCATCAAAGAGACTCCATAGCCCAAAGTTGGCTTTTGTTCGGCATTCTTTCTCCCTTATCTCAAATTTTCTGAAAAATCTAAAATTTTTGGTTACTTTGTTGGAAATGCAAGTAGCTTAGATCTATCTTTATTTCAATTTCTAAATATCTAAGTGTACATGCATAAGATAAACTAGATCCAAGTTTGTACTTTCAAGTTTCATCTAAATACTTAGATCTAGCATAGGAAAAGTCTCCTTTAGCATGCTTTTCTTTCAAAAA
>JASDQU010506007.1:94152-106272 GCA_032191745.1 Picea mariana | reverse complement strand
TATAGCCTTGAAGAGTATCCTCTCCAACCTAAATCAAGGCTCTAGCCTAATCTAGTTGATGGACCCTACAAACATAAAGTCTAGTAAATTTTAATTAGTGTTCTTTTTATTGGCTTGATTTACTCAAAAGGGTACGGTAGTGCAACTGATGGTGTTAAGAATCTTGTGAAAAATGATGAAACTTATATGAACACTGGTAAAGAATGATTATATTTCTTATTTTATTTTATTTTGAAATGCTTTTAAAATTAGAAGAAAACACAACGCTATGCTAACTTCTTTTTCTTTTTCAAATAACAATGCAAAGAAAATGCTAGGAAAGAAAGAGATCTAACAAAGTAAGTTTTTTTTTTTATTATATATTTTCTTCCAATCAAAGAAGAAATAACAAAATATTCTAAAAGAAACTGATGAATGCATGATTCATGCCCCCCCCATGAATCGTGCATTCATCGGGTATAGTTTCTTTACTATGATTCTCCTCTTTTCAAATGGGACCCCTAACCCTTCTTTTATAGGCTAGAAGAAGCTAGGTATTTGGTCGAGTGACTGGCTATGCATGACCGAAAGGTTTAGTTAACTTACCCAAAGCTGTGTGTTTCGTCATCAACTTTTCTTTTTCCATGCTTTTGTAGGTACACACGGGCTATCTTGGGTCAACTAGCATGTACACATGTTCAGTAATGGAGCAGGGCATGTGGTTCCTTATAAAAGGGGTTTTTAATAAGAGTTGTTCAACAATGTTTGGGCAAAGAAGGAATCTGAGATGGCCTGATGCCAGGTAAGCATGTCTGGTGCAAATTAGGGTTATAACAAGGATGGACCCCCTTCTCTGCCACACAGTTTCTCGAGTTTTCCACCTCCTTCGAGGGATCCAATGCATTTGTTCAAGAATCTCCATGCTGGGACTCTTAGTAATCATAGTTGTGAATAAAATCTAGTACATGCCAATGTATCTCAGGCATGTAGGAACAAATTCATGGCTAGAATACACCAGTCATTACTAGCAACAAGAATGAATGAGGAATGATAATTGAGAAAAAATCAATGAAAGAATGAAAGTGTGAATGGAGAAGAACCCCCAAATAACCCACAAGATGGGTTTATATATTTACTTGGAAATCAACAACCACATGGACTTCCCCAAGAAGCTCATGTAGCCACTTCTCTCAATTAAATAAATTATGGGTAAATAAAATATAATAAAATAATTAGCCCCTTAATCCCCCTCTCTCGTGGAATCATAAAACCCTATAAATCTTGTATTTGTTCATCTATAAATGATCTAGGTGGATATCGGTGGCCACCCACCTTTTCCGACTAGCTCAAAATAGTTTTCTGGCAATTTTGGCAATTTACTATTTTTAGCAGTTTTTAACTTTTGGGGCCATTTTGAGGGCCCAAATGAAGGTTTTTTGAGATCAAGGTTACAATATATATATAAAGGCATTATTAAGCCCCCAAAATGAATCTCCCAGACAATACCTTTCCAACGAGCTATCACACGCCTAAAATGGATATCGTATGCAAAAGTTACGACCCCGGGAAGTTGATGTACTCACTTACCCAAACGGGGACCACATGACTTTTGGCGCTTCATCTCCTAGGGTTAGGTTTTTGGATGTGTATGAATTTTGGCATTCCTGTTTATTGTAAAAAGGCCTCCAGAGACTCATTGTAATCATCTTCTCGTGAATGTGAGTATCCGTCACATCTCTTCTCAGAGATAAGCTGCCACCATTCTAGCGAGTCTTTCACTCTGTATTTTTATAGTCTCTGTACATTTATTTTATTAATATAAATCTTGTATTACTATATATCTGTGTTTATGGTTGCATTGATGATACATTTCTGTTATATTATTGAATATCTGTGATATCGCTGTGCATTTCTTTATTATATCTCCGATCTCATTTCATGCCGAAAATAATCCAGATCAAGAAATCACTGATATATTTTATTATTAATAATGATCAAACCATTACATTTCCTAGGCATGTTGACCTCTTTTAATAGTTTAGGCACTCCGACCTTTCATAAATTAACAAAATACATTAGTTAATATGGGGAATCAAAACAAGGGTATTACAATACCTATGTTCACTTTGTGCATTCTTAAGGGATTTTCATATATAGCTGAATCAAGTTCTGGACCTTCTGTTAGCATCAAAAGTCACTCCTAGATTGTGGCAGGAGTAAGCTTGATACCCATCAGTTTATGTCATGATTTTTTATTAAAAGGGTGATCAACTGGAAGTAAAATCAGTACAATATCATTTTAACTCATAATCCTGGACTAAGGCTATGCATGAACGGGTGAGGTCTTAATTTTAACTTCAGACAGTAAGTTGTAATAAGGGTGAGAAGGAGGAAGACTTCTGCGAGAAAGTGCAAAGGTCTGTTGTGAGCATCATTATTCCAACAACCCGAAGAGGAAGAATTTAAGCACAAGAACTTCTTTTATTTGTTACACATCAAAATTACTCACTTCAATAGTGTCACAAGTGTCGTCATTACGAGTGTTGTAAGTGTCGCATCTTGTCCACAAGTGTCACATCTTGACCAAAAGTGTTGCAAGTGTCACAAACATCATACTACCATATTGCCTATGTTGTGCCTCTAACGACATCATAAGGACACTTAAGACACCTCAAAGGCTAGTTTGGAAGAAGAGAAATCAGTTGACAGGGAGTACAAACCTACTTCCATTGAAAGAACCACTAAAAAATGGATTTTGGAGAGGAGCTCTCCCCTACCCACTGTCAGGGAGTGTTGGAGCTCCCTAAGCCTCTTTGGGGGAGTGTTCGAGCACCCTGTGCACCCATTTGGGGGAGAGCTTCCCTTTTCTGAGCAAGTTTTGGGTTTGTTGAGGCAAATCAAGGAAGAATCCCTCAATTCCTGAAGGTGGTTGGATTCGAATAGATGGTCAATGCATAATCTTAGGGAAGATCCTCAACTGAAGGAGAGGAATCCTCAACTTATCCCAAAGATCTCTCAAGTGGTTGGACCTCTCCAAGGTTATATAAGGAGGCCTTCTCATGGTGAAAGGGAAGATGGATATTGAGAATTATACCAGACTTATGATCCTATAAGTAGTATGTCATCAAAGAAATCAATGTAGATTACTTGAGAAAAGGGGTTGGACAAGGAGAACTAGAAGAAGCTGGTGCACCTTTATCAAAGGATTGTAAGTACTTTTACTTGTTCTTATCAATATATGAATGCTTGGATTGTTTCTTTCAAACTTATGTTTGTTCCGCATGAGTTTGTCTGTGGTAGATGGATCTATATTTGAGATAATCTCAGTAGAGTAGGAAGTCCATTGTATCTTTGTTTATTCTACATGACCTATTAGGGAGCTCGGGATCAAAGCTCAGCCTGGACTTTGCAGGGACAAACATCATTAATAAGGTACATATATTTCTTCTTCTCCTTCGTATGTTAGCTTGATCAGATCTAAAAGGATGTCAGTTTCCATGTTAAGAAATTTTCTGTCTTGGCCTTAGGAGTCTAGAGACCAAGAGGGAATCCACTTGTCCACAGGGGGATTCACCTACAACAGAAATTGGCGACTCCACTGGGGAGGAGCTTTGATTTTTGTTTCCTTTCCAAGATATTTTTTTGGCCCTTTTCCCGCTCATTTGAACTTCTCCATACTATCTCTTTGATTCTTAGATCTGTTTGTTTGGCTCTTGATTTCATCAAAATCAAGTTGATTGACTGAATTTCCTTGATTTTTTGAGTTTATGGGCATTTTTTTGAGCTTTTGAAGTAGAGCGCTCCCCTACCCTTGTTATAAGAGAGCCAACACTCCCTAGTGGTATTAAATAGAGTTTTGGAGTGCTCTGGTACCCCTTACACCAGAGCGCTACCCCTTCTTTGTGGGAAATCTTCTAGGTTTTCAGTTTCTGAGTTCAGTTTTTTCCTTTTTCACTTGCCCAGGGTCCAGGGATGATTTTAAGAATGGAAATTTATTTTAAAATGTAGAAACCTTGGCGAATATTTCTAATCCTTCATATGTCAACTATAAATGTTTGACGATATTTTTGTAAAAATATTCAAATTTCTAAGTATTTTATATATCTTTTATAAAATTTTGGCGATTTTAAGGTAAAATAATCTTATCCTATAGAATTTGGGCGAATCATTTTTAAAATAACGAATCTCGTTTTTGGAAAAACAATGGAAAATTAGCCCATGAGCGAAATTTAGCCCCTAAAATCATCCCTGCCAGGGTCTTATCATCTCAGTTTATCTTTATCTTGGCCTTCAATAATTTGCTTTCTAAGGATTGTTCTCTTTTTGTTTGGAATTTTGACTTTTTTTCTTCCTTACCTAGAAGTCACTCTTTGTCTTTGCTGATTTAGGGTTAACTTGATGCTTTCTTCTCATTTATCTGCCTGAGTAGAAGCCTTTGTAAGGAGTTTCAAAGGTCTTTTTTACTTCTCCTTCTGATCTTTGAGGTCATCTTGTCCAAGCTCTTTTTCCTTCCTTTTGATTTTTTGGTTTTCTTTTTCCTGTTTGATCACAACAGGGGTGTGTTTTTGTTTATGTGAAGTTTGCTTCTAGATTGCTTAAATCTCACAACTCTTGAAGTTTGATTAGCATAGGAAGATTTACATCTACTAGTTATCAGTCACATATAAACATTTTAGCATTGCATTGGATTCCTTATTGAGGACTATTGCATGAGGTCATTGCATCTTAGTGTTTGACAGTGAAAGGAAAATCCTTCTCCTTCCCTTAATTAGACATTCATTGAAAGAAAACATTGCTTATCATTTCTTATGCATGTTTTGGGAACTGAGTCATAATATCATTAGTTTTCACTCTCATACACCTTTGAGTAAACAACAACCACTAAAATCAATGCTTAACTAAAATTTATCAGACTTTTTTACATCTTTGTTAGCAAACCTACATTAGTTTAAGGTGTAGGGATTTGGAATAGGTTGAAAGGATAACATTACAAAGCTCTCAAACAAGCTTAGAATCTTGCGATAGGGAGAGAAAATCCAATTGTCGTATAGGATTTCTGGGATCCCCCTCTCACACACGGGTTACGCATGAGGTCACGTTCGGGAGATTTACAGAGATTATCCCTCTGTGGTTCAACCGTTTGTAGTAGTTGGATCATATTTTGGGGGTCACTTGAAGGTATACCCATGATTATGTGTGGGAGCCTCTCGAGTTGATTTCGAACTTGTTATCCTTCCCATACGTTCCAACTGGACTATCGACTGTACCCACCCAAGGGATGACTGTGAGTTGGTGACCTTAGTAGACATAATCTTTAGGGTCTCACACAAGGTGATGGTGAAGGGAAGTCTCAATGTACCTGGAACAGACGTTGGTCAAACTCACTCAGGCTCCTTAGAGGGTAAATCCAAAATTACTGCGTGGAAGATTTCACCAAGGAGTAAGTTTGTTGAGCAGGTCGCCAACGTAACTAATCTACCCGCTCTATCCCCACCCCTTCCTATTTTGATCTCATGATGTTGGATTTCATCACCAACTAGTGGTTTCATTGTGGGAAGGTTTGTTTGATTGTTTTCTTCTCAGATTCATAGCGTGTTGTTTGTATTACTTAGTGGACCTTAGGTTGAGTCATTGTTAATGGCATCAAATCTCGAGAGTACCAATGGAGGGACCCCTTTTCCTAGGGAAACTTACACCTTTCCTTCTTTTGGAAACTTTGGTCCTCCATAAATTGCCACACTAAGTCTTCCGAGATTCACCATCGGATTACCGGTTTGGCTGTTCCCCACTCCAGTGATCTCGAATCCTCCTAATGTTTCAACTGCGCATAATACTTTAGATGTCAGTGCACCACCCACATATCAACGTCATGTCAAATTTTTTCCTTCTTCACCCATTAAGTCTCCTTCCCTTTCTCCTTCTTTGCCTAGTGAAAGCTCTAAAGCAGGTAGCCAGGTTGATCAGAAGAAGAAGAAATGGAAAGAGAAGAAGAAGAGCCTGAAAAGGACCAAGGATCCAACAACATCAGATGTTGGATCCAAGCAACCAACTACTGGTAATAGTACTGGGAGTGTTGATGAGGTCAACAAGATTAAAATGAAGAATCCGAAACCCAAATTCCCTTGCAGTATTTGTAAGCATGACCACTTTCTAAGGGATTTCCCTGGTATTTCCAAGGTCTTAGAAATGTGGTCCTCATCGGCCTCTACAGATCATGATAGTGATACCCTGTCAACTAGTGACATTAAGGTTGGTAAGAAGAAGACAACTGTCAAATTTCCTTGTATGTTATGTTAAGGTGATCATTATTCTCACCTTTGTCCTCGTATGGATGAGGCTTCTTCTCTTTTGGAAAAATTTCAACTTCCAAAAGGTTATCGTAAGATTTCCCCAAACCCATCATTATTTGATGGACTGGTCAATCCAGTTCCATTCCTGGTCAGTTTGGTTGATCAGTTGGTCAATCTAGTTTCCTCCTCGATTGAACCACAAACCCAAGTCATTGATCTAGTTCCGTCATCAATCAACCCCACTTTTCATCTGGAAAGTGAAATCCAAGTGACTAATCTAGTCTTGTCATTGGTCAGTCCCACCCTTCATCCGAAGAGTAAAACCAAAGTGGTCGATCTGGTTCCACCATCGGTTGATCCCACTCCTCCCTTGAAGAGTGCCAAAGTGGTCGATCCGATACCATCATCAGTCAATCCCACTCCTCCTTTGAAGAGTTCCAAAGTGGTTGATTCAGTCCCTTCCTCGGTCAGTCCCACCCTTCATCCGAAGAGTGCCAAAGTGATTGCTTTGGTTACATCATCGGTCAATCCCACTCTTCCTCTGAAGAGTGCCAACGTGGTTGATCCGATCCCATCATCGATCGATCCTACTCTACCTCTAGAGAGTAAACCTGATACTACCCATGTTTTTCTCGTTGATACAAAATCTACCATGTTTGGGGGGCATTCCTCATTCTCCCACGAAACCTCCTCTAGGCAATGAGGCCATCCTTTTTGATTGGGGTGTGCTAAATGGACCTCATCTTCCTTCTCACATTCCTTTCTAGATTACAGTATAGGTTTGTTGTCGGGATGTTCCTCAAACACTGATAAATGAAGGTGTGTCTATTAGTATTTTGTCCTCTATTGCTTGGCACGCTTTGGGTTGTCCTCAGCTTACACCAGTTACACAGAATCTGTTAGATTTTAACAGAAGAACCAGTCAACCTTTAGGGACCCTTCCTTAGTTTCCAATAACTTTGGGAGGGAAAAATGTCTTTATTGACTTCATGGTAATCTGAGACCCCTTGGATTTCACTTTACTCCTTGGGTGGGATTATGTTTATATCATGAAAGCTATTGTGTCCACTCTTTTTCGTGTGATATCTTTCCCTCAAGATGGAAAAATTGTGACTATTAATCAACTTTCCTTCATTGGTCCTGAATGGATTACCTCCCTTAATGGTTCTTATATGACGACAGTATTTCCCCCGCGGCATGTCAATTATGTGGCGTTATCTCCCATGACTTCAACTTCAGATGATTTGGATCCAGTAGTTGACATGGTGATCTCTTCGATAGGGATATTGGAGCCTAATCTTGTTACCCCTGTCGCAACCCTCGACATGTGTTCCTTCCAGAGTGATTTTCTTCCATCTAGTGATGATATCTTAGAAGCCATGATCGAGATTTGTATGTGGTGTCCTTCCAGAGTGGTATTATCTTGGAAGCCATGATAAAGGAGAGTCCACGAGCATAGTTTCTCTTCTCTGTAGCAAGCTCGTTAAAAAATGAAACACAGGTCACGAGCATAGTTTCTCTTCTCTGTAGTAAGCTTGTTAAAAAATGAAATAGAGGTCATGAGCATAGTTTTTTCTCTCTGTAGAAATCTCGTTAAAAAATGAAACAAAATCTTTGAGAATAGTTTTCCTCTTTGTAGCAAGCTTGTTAAAAAATGAAACAATCACCTCTCTTGAACCTTCTTTTCATCCACCCTTATCCTTTTTCTCCATCTAGTTGAGAAATTGGTGACAACCTAAAAGTCGGTGAATGAATTGAAGCTTGGAGGGCATGTCTCCAGCCTTTGATGATCATTCTGGAGTTAGGCCACTAGATTTGAAGCTGGGGGCATACTGAGCTTAGTCTTTGTTCTTTCTCGTGCTCGTAAATACATGAGAATGAAATCGGGTAAACTTTTATCACTTTTTCGGACTCGCATGGATATACGAAAAAGGAACCCCTTGGAGTTGTCTTTAAGCTCTTTTTAGACTCTCTAAACATGCAAATATTGCCGAGTGATCTTGCTTCCTTTCCCACTCGTTAAAAGGTTTGAAAGGGCATCTTTCTAGTGATAATTTATCTCTTTTTCGGCCTCGTGAGACTAACATTACGAAAAAGTACAACATTGGAGTCATCTTTAAGTTGTTTTCAGACTCTCTAAATATGAAAAACCACTGATTTTACCTTCTCTAAACTCGTTAAACAAGCATACATTGAAGGGCCCATATGGGATCGAACCCTTACTTCTTTTAGTTCGTTAAACAAAGGAAGAGGGACTTACCAAAGGTGATTCATATCGAGCATGTGTTACCCTCCTCGAGGTTGTTAAATTAAAAAGAGGTACTCGTCTATATGGATGGGGGAAAAATTGAAAGAATCAAGAAAAGCAGTTTTTTTTAGGACATTACCAGTAACCCTTACAGTCTCCCTTGAACACGGTACTTTGTTTTACACACATTTTAATACAATGAACCTATGCACTGAGCCAATCCTCCGAGTTTCCTTTACTCCTTTGGGTCACCCGATGAAAGTCACCATATCCACTGCATCATCGTGTTTTGGTCCATGTAAAGTTTTTGTTGTTGTGCCTTAGTGTTCAAGGGAAGTATATGCCTCGAGAGTCAGCCATCACAAATATCTTTTTTCGATACCCGTGTTATTCCATGTTCATTTGATCTACCAATTACATCTCTGTGTCATTTTCTTATCATTGATGGGGGATACATCAAGGCCCTCCCTCAATGAGTCTGTTTCTGTCGACTTCAACACATTATCTGGGAACTAGACTTAGAAACCAGTTATTACCTTGGGACCTACATGCCTCAATGTTAGGTCTCCTCACATCTGACAGTGGGTTTACATCATTGAACTCTAATCAGATGATTCCATGAATGTTCAACTTCATCTCATCCATTCACATTCGTTGGAATGTACTAGAGTACCTTGGGAATCATTGACGTCATTGGTGATTTCCCTTGCACGTGTTAACGGTTTACCTCATTGACCGATAATCAAGTGGTTTCTACCATGTTCGACATCAAGACATCTATTTGCATGGTTATATTCGTACTACAATGGGATCAGTAAGAAGACCCTGGGTTGAGTCATCACTCTTATGTATACTTTGCCCAGGTTGTGGAGTTCTTTTTGACTATGACACATATACTGTTACATAGATCCACTTTGTATTGGTCATGGCTATGTCTTGTCATCTCATAGATCCACTGTGTATTCTTCGTGGCTACAATTAGTTCAGGTCATAGGAGTATAGATCCACATTGTATCTGCAGTGGCTATACCATTTTGTCAATATAATTATCGATCCACAATGTATTTTATGGCAGCCATACCTAAAAAGTCTTTTTCACTCAAGCATAGGTATGTCTGCCTTGGGTTTGAAACATGTCATAATATTTGTTTGATGGTTGTGTGCATATTTTTTAGGCTTCTCTGCGTCCATACCCTTGCTCGAAAAATTCTACAAAGTACTTTAGTCATCATCGTCTTCTAACTTCTTACTTTGGGGGACAATCTGTTACACATCAAAATTACTCACTTCAATAGTGTCGCAAGTGTCATCATTACGAGTGTTGTAAGTGTCACATATTGTCCACAAGTGTCGCATATTGACCACAAGTGTTGCAAGTGTCACAAACATCATGCTGCTATCTTGCCTATGTCCTGCCTCTAACGACATTATAAGGACACTTAGGGCACCTCAAAGGCTAGTTTGGAAGAAGAGAAATCAGTTGACAGGGAGTACAAACCTTTTTCCATTGAAAGAACCACTAAAAAATGGATTTTGGAGAGGAGCACTCCCCTACCCACTATCAGGGAGTGTTGGCGCTCCCTGAGCCTCTTTGGGGGAGCGTTTGAGCACCATGTGCACCCTTTTGGGGGAGCGCTACCCTTTTCTGAGCAAGTTTTGGGTTTGTTGAGGAAAATTAGGGAAGGATCCCTCAATTCCTGAAGGTGGTTGGATTCGAATAAATGGTCAAGGCATGATCTTAGGGAAGATCCTCAACTGAAGGAGAGGAATCCTCAACTTATCCCAAAGATCTCTCAAGTGGTTGGACCTCTCCAAGGTTATATAAGGAGGCCTTCTCATGGTGAAAGGGAAGATGGAGATTGAGAATTATACTAGACTTATGATCCTATAAGTGGTATGTCATCAAAGAAATCAGTGTAGATTACTTGAGAAAAGGGGTTGGATAAGGAGAACTGGAAGAAGTTGTTGTAACTTCATCAAAGTATTGTAAGTACTTTTACTTGTTCTTATCAATATATCAATGATTGGCATGTTTCTTTCAAAATTATGTTTATTCCACATGAGTTTGTCTGCAGTATATGGATCTATATTTGAGCTAATCTCAATAGAGTAGGAAGTCCATTGTATCTTTGTTTGTTCTATAGGACCTATCAGGGAGCTCAGGATCGAAGCTCAGCCTGGACTTTGCAAAGACAAACGTCGTTAATAATATACATATCTTTCTTCTTCTCCTTCATATGTTAGCTTGATCAGATATAAAAGGATGTCAGTGTCCATGTTAAGCACTTTTATGTATTGTCCTTAGGAGTCTAGAGACCAAGAGGGAATCCACTTTTCCACAGGGGGATTCACCTACAATAGTATTCAAATCACAAGAACATTAAATTAAATCATAACAGAGTTACCATATAACATTTATATAACACTGTCACAATGCTTCATGTGACTCAGTCAATCATGAACTCTTTCAACATTAGATGGAGACCAGATGGAATAGAAGCTGACTTCCATTAAACAAGAAGTTTCACATACAGACACATAAATAGGGAAAACCAGTGCTTCATCAAAACTTTACAACAGGGAGCTTAGCTCTACCAATGATACCAACAAAAATGGAAAAAATGCCTACATATACTCAGAATGGCTCTGATTGTCTGGGACACGATCATGTCATGAGATTAATGCTTGATGTTGAGGATATTCTCTATCAGGATGTGCATGTAGATGTTGGGAAGACTTCACATGCAGTATTCTGATGGACGCGATCTTTGTCAGAAAGGACTGACAGTCACCTCTGCGCTTGTCTTTTCCTATTCTTCTATTTATGGAAGGAGACTACACTCAAACACCGTCAACTACCTCAATAACTGCTTTCTTGGGATCAGGAAAGACTCGGTCAACTTTGCACCTGAACTATCATGGAGGCTTCTCATTGGCTTCTGTTGTTATGGACTACTACTAGGGGATAACATGGGGCACACAACGCAAAGACGTGAATGAGGTGATGGCCAGGCAATGATGATTTAACATGCTTTATGTGGAGATGAGATAGGGAGAGGCCATGTGGAAGGATGTGGCAGATGAAAGGCGGCCAGGAAAACATGAGTGGTAGAACCTGTGGGCTCTGAGGTGTGAGCCAAGCAGAGGAGAGATGAGATTGTCTAAGGGGTAGTAGCACATCGCTAGGACGGAGTGACTTGGAGGAGGAAGAACAAGTGATGGAAGATAAGGGGGATGAAGAGGGGGGATATGATGCAGGGGAAAATGCAGGGAAGAACCCTTGGCGAGAGGTGACAGGTGGGAGCCACAAAGGGGGTATGGCCCAAGGTTAGTGGAGGGAAGGTGTGCTGCTGTGGAAGGTGAGGAGGGAGCAAGATATGTGACAAGGAGAGGAGAGAGGTGGAGTGGAAGACACATGTCGGTGAAAGGTGAAAGTGGTAAGCGGAAAGGAAAGTGATAAGAGGTTTAAAGGTGTCCACACAAAACTTCTTCATTCCAGACCCCCCCCCCCACTATTAAAGGAAGAATGGAAAGGGGGGTTTGGAATCAATCCTTGGCTGCAGATTTAGGTTCCTTAATCCCAGTCATTTAGACTTGTGCTAC
>JASDQU010506007.1:35249-47863 GCA_032191745.1 Picea mariana | reverse complement strand
TTGATGGTACAGGTTGTGGTACATGTTGATGCATGGTATAGGTTGGTACTTCGATGAGACACATATCTTGTGATGGTATGCGGTGATCTTGGTACATACTTTATAGAGGAATGTGATGGTGATGTTGGGCATATGGTTTGAGATATTCTCTTGGTGATATTGTCATGAGTTTCATACGGTTGAGAGTGGATCTGGTTTTGTGGATGCAAAAATGACACTGGAAATGATAGTGAGAGGTTGTATACAATGATAGGTTGAGACAATGGCAGTAGTAGTGATTGTGGAACTTATATTTCAGGGTGAAAGGACAAGGAAATAATAGTGGTTGTATCCACCTTCCAGTTGGTTTCAGAGAAATAAGGGGGTTGTAGCATCCTTCTAGTTAGAGCCATAGAATTCAGGTAGTTGTATCCTCCTTCCAGATACAACTGGAGAATTTGGAAGCTGGTTCTTCCTATGAATGAATTCTTGACATATATAAGAAATAATTTTGTGGTTTTCTCCCATTTTGGTTTCCACGTAAATACCGGTGTATTGTTTACTTGATGTGATGCTACTTATGATTATATGATTATGATTTATTGAATTCAATCATAGATGATACATTGATAATAAACTGATGAATACTATAGATAATTTTGAAGAATATATATTGTGGTTAAAAGTAATAAGAATGCTCATACCAATTCAACCCCCCTTCAGGTATTCCAACACAGATTGTCTTTGAGAAAGGTCATTCCACCTTACCGAACCTTTACCAAGTCTGTGATCAAACTTCCTTTACAATGAAATTTTCAACAAGTCCTGCGATGAACTCTGGGATGAGTTATGTGATCACCCACCCTATCCAAGTGCTTTGTTTCACGAGACACTCTACTCTTAGTCTATATAATGGGTGCACCCAAATCAACCTCCCATCATATTGTTAACCAGAACCTCTATCATAAGTCTAATGTAAATTATCTGCAATGAAGCAATTCGGTCCACCGAACTATTCACCAAGTTTTCAAATATTCCCACTAAACTATCTGTTTAACAATCTATGAAACCAACTACAGTGTTCCTCAACACCATTGTTTTGACTGTGGTAATGGTGAAGATCCAAATATAATTTGATGCCATCTATCATCGATATAATGGTGAATATCTCACCAACCTTTCTTCAAAATACACAATGAACAATCTATGATGCCATATGTCACAACCCCACAAGATGCCTACCCGAATCTTGCGATCATGCACCTATTGAGGGTGCTATGTACATCCATGGTAAGTTTGTCTCTGTTTGCATATGTAAATTTTGTTTGAATGAATAAACTCGTAGAACATTCTATCTTGTTCACTCCTATTATGCAGGTACCGAGGAGGTTGGTATCATGGAAACTAGGAAATACCCTTTCTTGGAAAGGTATTCAGGTTCCATTCCTTAATTACATTTCAAGTCTGGCATCACAAAACATGATTGCTCTGTTTATAAATTTGGTTGAGCTAGTCGACTGATTAATTTTGTATACTCATTCATGAAAGATTCGTGACTTAGGACTATTGCCTACACATTTTACAACTCTGTAATGGTATATACTCTGTTTACGATTCCTTCTTGGATATATACAGTCGTTATTTATATCTTTGTTACACTCGATTTACTTAGAATTTTTTCCCTTTTCGGACATACACAATCATTACTTGTATCTCATTAAACTCTGTTTATATTTTAATGATTCCCTTTTGAATACAAACAATCATTGCTCGTTAAACTTTGTTTAATATGTAACGATCCCCTTTCAAATATATACATAGTGTATCTTCTTAAACTATGTTTCATTTGTAAATACTCCCTTTCAAAAATATATACAATGTGTCTTGTTGAACCCCGTCTCTTCAATACAAGTTTCTTATCCGAATACAAATTTATGTTTTAGTAACTAGGTTTTACCTATGAGTTTTATTGATTTTCTACTCATAATACAATTATGTTTGTAGATCTAGGATCAAAATAACTACTTTTTTTCTTTAACAATTTTTCTACATGAAACTTATGAAATGGATCTATATTCTCATAACAAGCATTTAAATCTAGTACTATTACGATTTATTTATTCTTTATAACCAATGATTATGGCCACAGTAACGCACAATAGAACACAATTAACATTCAAATCAACATATTCATAACAAAGAAGTAAAACCTAGAACTTGGGGAAACCACATGTTGAAGAATTTGTTCCTCCAAACCTTAGACTAGAGTCTTTTTCAACCTATATAACCCCTGAGCTGAGTTCAGAATCCAAGGGGCTAACTACATGGCCTATTGCAGAATTCTGAGTACCAACTAGATGTGTATACTATTATAAAATCATTTTTTCTAGTATATTCAGTGCGTATCCTCTTCGAGCTATCCGTTCACAACCTAATAATGACCTCCCATTCCTTTTTAATGACTTTTTTTTCCCTAGGACTTGTGACAGTTTTCTTTAGCTTCCTGCTCATTGACCACCTATCAGATTCAATTCTACACATGTTCATAGATTCTCCTGTAAATATAGAATGTTTTTTTTTTTAAGTTGATTTAACTCCACCACTTGTCTCAGTATATTTCCACTTGGCCAACCCCTTTAGATTCCTAATTCCCTCTTTAACAACTACTTCAACATGTGCCCCTTTTCCACATGTGTTTATTTTCATAAAATAATAAGGTTTTACAATTCATATTTGGTCAATCGGCCAAATTGTCTTTTGGAAAAATAATTAAAAGTTTTAATTCATGGGGTATCACATTGTTTGGCATGTGTTATATTCTTTTCATGTGGGTGTGTGGGTGTGTCAGATTCGACAACTACGTCTGACGATCCCAACTTCATTCGCCCTTTGTGTCGTGTGCGTCTAGCACTTTCCTGGGGGGTCCCATAGGGGACAAGATTCCCCCCCATGGTTATGCACAGTTCTCAGCTCTGGGTGGTAAACCAAAGCCTTCAGGGTTCAAGGCTACACCCCCCAAAAAAATTTGGGCCGTTTTTTCTATTTTAGCAGATTTTTCTATTTTTAGCGGTTTTCTAAATTAATCCTGGATTAAGGGATTAGGGTTTTGGTAGCTACGAAATACATAAAATATTGTATATATTGTATTTTTAACGGTTAAATTAATACAATTAAGAGTTGAAAGGTGCAACACCAAGGAAGGTTGGTTTTCTCCTGGTTAAGGGTTTCCATCATAAATCTTTGTGTACTGTGTGTATGAGCCATTGATTAATTTCTAATTTTCTTAAGAATCTATATGCATTTCTAAACTTCATAGGTTTAAAATTTACATGTGGTATCAAAGCCATTTTTGGCTTTAGGGGGACGCCTTTGTTGATAAGGTTTTGGCTCAGTCTTGATAGATCAAGTTTATCTTGGGTTTGTGATAAACTTGGGTTCAGTGGGAGATTTTGCAGTGGTGCTTCGAGTGTAGAAAGAGGAATGACGAGCTCTTATAGAATTGATATAGATAATTTCAACGGTAAAAACTTTGAGCTATGGAAGATTAAGATGGAGGAACTTATTGTAGACAAAGAATAATGGATCAATGTGGATCCTGGTACACATCCTACTGGTACATAGTCTACTGGCACAGATTCTACTAGTACATAGTCTGCTGGTACATAAACTACTAGTACACAATCTACTGCTATGTCCAAGGAAGATTGGGAGAAGTTGGATAGAAGAGAAAGGAGTACAATTCTACTATTCCTAACAGATTCAATGTTGTTGAATGTCTTGGGAGAATCTATAGCAAAGTAACTATGGGATAAGTTACTCAAAGTCCCTGGTAAAAAACTTGTTTCTTCAAAATGAGTTGTATCATCTTAGGATGGAAGATGGAGATTCTGTGACAAAACATCTAAATGCCTTCAATACTCTGGTAAGTCAACTTGTCTTTGTTAATATTATGATTACTTTGTTATGTTCTTTTCCAAACTCTTGGGATAATATGGTTGTAGAAATTAGTAGTACAACTCAATATAGATTAAAGTACGAGGATGTAGTTCCATCCTTATTATATGAAGAGATGAGGTAGAAAATATTGGATGGTCAGAGAACAAATGATTTATTTGTAAGAGGTCGCACCCAAGACATGAATCTTGGTAAGTCTTTAGGGGGGGGGGGATCTAAATCTAAAGGTAGAACTAAGTCTGTAGGAAAATATTTGAGGAAATTATAGAAGTGTGATAAAGTAGGGAATTATAATAAATAATTCAAGTATAAGAAGGTTGATAAACCAAAGGCTTATGATAATGCCTCTTCCAAAGAGGATAAAACCTCCATTGAAGAAGAAGGTGATGTTTGCCTAGAATATAAAGGTACACATGAAGAATGTGGTGTATGGTTGATAGACTTAGGTGTGTCATATCATATGAATCCTCATAGGGAGTGGTTCTCTAAATATGGAAAATATGATGGTGGTGATGTATTCCTAGGAGATGACTTGACAACAAAAATCATGGGACGTGGAAGGGTTAAGTTGTTGCTAAAATATGGAAGGATTATAACTCTCCCTGGGGTTTTTCACATTCCAAAACTATCCAGGAGCCTAATATCTGTAAGCAAGTTGGATGATGCGGGTGTGGATATTGTATTGGGAAAGGGCACTTGCAAAATGGTATGAGGAGAAATTGTGTTGATGAGGGGAGTTCAATGTGGAACTCTGTAAAAGTTGTTGGGAAGACATTATACTAGTGGGTGTAATAGTTTTGTTGTACTAGAGTTGGTAAATAAAGAAGACCAAACCATAATTGTCCTAGGAAAGAAGATCATACTGTGGCATATTGGAGAAAATGGCCTTCAAACACTACATGGTAAAGGTATGGTTGAAGGTATGTCTAATCTCACTCTGGATTTTTATTTCTGTGAACATTTCATGTATGGTAAAAAAAATCGAGTAAGATTCCCATCTGTTGCTACAAGAGAAAAGGGGATCTTAGAGTTGATACATAGTGATGTGTTTGGACCTGTTCATGTTCCATCACTAGGTAAATCTCTGTATTATGTTTCATTCATAGATGATTTATCAATGAACAAATGGATTTATTTTATTAGAAATAAATTTGAGGTATTTGATAAATTTTAAGAGTTTAAGGCTCTGGTGGAAAATCAAACAAAGAAGAATGTAAAGGTATTAAGGACAGATCATGGCGGAGAATTATGCGAAAATGAATTCAAAGAACTATGTAAGAAGTGTGGCATATCAAGGTAGAAGAATACTCCATACACACCTTCATAGAATGGAGTTGTGGAAAGGATGAACAAGACACTAATGGAAAAAAAGGAGCATTCTTAGTGGTGCTGAGTTAGGACATGAATTTTGGGTAGAGGAAGTGGGTACAAAATTTTACCTGGTCAGTCGATCACCCTCATCAACACTGGATGATAAAATTCCACATGGGGAATGAACTCATAAAAAACCCTCTCTTGAACATCTCAGAGTGTTTGGTTGTGATGCTTATGTACAAGTTCCAAAGGAAAATAGGAGTAAGATGGATAATAAAGCTGAAAAGTGTATTTTTATTGGTTATAAATATGGTGTGAAACCTTATAAGATTTGGAACCCAGAAACTAAGAAGATTGTTTACAGTCGGGATGTTGTTTTTAGAGAGGTGAAAGATGTTCCAAAACAAGAATTCCTACCAAGGAAAGAAGAACCTGAGAAAACAAAGTTTGAGTTGGATGATCCAAAATCTAAGTCAACTGAATAAGATGAAGCAGAAGAAGAAGAACTTCATACCCCAATATTGAGGTTATTAGTGAGGGAAAGAAGGCAACCAAAATGGTATAGTCCACCTAATTTTCATTCTAATTTTTCTTTATATATTACCGATGATGATCCTAGAAATGTCAAGGAAGCAATGAATTCATAGGATAGTAAAATCTAGAAGAAGGCCATACTTGAAGAAATGGATGCCTTGGATAATAATGAGTCATGGTGATGCAGAAGCATCACTCCACCCCAACAAATGCACCAACACACCAACATGTAGATGCACAATGGAGAAAGGGAGAGGCACTGACCCTCCCATTTTAAAATTTGAAATATGATCCTATACAGATTTCATGTTGTAAGGCTGATAAATGCCAGGCCATGCCTTTGTATAGTTAGTGGATAGGGTTGCCTTAAATGGTTACCTATAGCAGGTCCAGATCATAGTCAGGTCTGGATAAACATTTATGGAATGTATCCATAGGAGTATGGTTTTGTAACTGAGATAGAGATAGAACTAGGGAAATGGTGAGGACAAGATTGTGGATCCCTCACTTTGTAATTAGGAGACTTGATAGAGAGATCTCGAGTAGACAGAGTATTAGGAGACTTAGGAGGTAGAATAGTTTTGAGAGAGAGAGCTTGAGAGAAATGGGACTTTGTTGCAGTCTAGTTTTTGTAAATATATGTATAGACACAGAGAGATAATAGAAAAGAAGTTTTTCCTGCACATGGTGTCTTTGTATGTTTGTGTTTATTGTTATGTTTTTATGTCATTCATGTTGTGAATGCGTGAACTGATGAAGTATTGAATGAGTTTCAATTGTTTCTCTCATTTTGAGTTTCTAAATGCAAGGAGTGCACACAGTCTGCAAAGAGTGCGTTGACAGAGGTGAGTTGACCTCAGGAAAATCTCAGGAGAGATACCGTTGAACCTTCATCAGGAGAAGTGAAAGGAGTGCACCGGAAGAGCTCTTTGTTGAGTTCAGAGAGAACCAAAGTTACTGAGAACTCTATAAATCTCTGGCAGGTGGGCATCGAGTAGGTGCAAGTGTGCACTAAGGGAACTCTGTGTTGAGTTCAGGAAGAAACAGAGTTACAGAATACTCTGTAAGAAGCATCTCTACAAGGTGTGCATCGAGCAAGGAGAACACCAGGAGGGAGAGAATAATTTCTTTCCAAGAAATCCTTTGGATATGAGTTTGAAAAAATACCATAAATTCAAGGAGTGCATGGGAGATCGAAACCTTCTAAGGGGACACTATTAGAAGAGATAACACAAAGAGTGAGTAGGGGATGGAATTATTCTAAGTCGAAAATATCAGAAGAGATAATGGTTTAAAGAGTGTAAGTGAGACCCAATATAGTCGGGTTCACGAGAGAAAGTTCAAAGGCCTAAAACCTTTGAAGACTCACAAAATATTCCAAGTCGGAAGAAATCAAAGTCTCCGGAGGAGGAGTGACATAAACTGTCTGATTAGTTGTTGGGAGGATCCTGAACCGTTAGATCAATGTCCAGTGAACAAAGGAAGCGCAGAGGAGAAGAACAGATCCAATTCATTGGATCGAAGCGTAGAGGATCAACAATTGTTGGATCTGGACGGAGACGCACGAGCCTTAACATTGTGTGCACACATAAGAGAGAAGACTTGCTAAAATTTCCGAAGTCCCAAAGTCATTTGGGACCATCCATAATTTGGGAGGATGCATGGTGGAAATCCATCAAGTTCGGGTGAAGACGCTCTGGGAGAAATGAGTGCATAGAGAAGTTGAAACTTTTGAAGCCCGAAGGGCCTAAATGAATATGGATCATTATATTCAAAGGGAATACATGTCAATGGGTCACGAGATCCAGAAGGAGGTGGAGGTGTAATGATGAAACACCTGAAGTCTGAACATCCAAAGATCCGAGAGTTGTTGATCTATAGAGGGGAAACTTGTCACTAGATCATGAGCTCCAAGGAAATCTACATTGGAGTTTCAGTTTGAGAATTGAAACTGCCAAATTGTGAATTTCCAAACAGAATTTGAGCCGTCAGATATAGGAAGGAGATGTGTAGCGAAAGATCGTGAATTTCATGAGAAGTCACTCCAAGAGAACGCGAAGGAGAAAGGTTTGACATCACCAAAGCCCAAATAGCTGAAGAGAACAATAGTTTTCGATCTGGAAGAGGACAGGTGTCACCAGATTGTGAACTTCAGAGGATCCTACTTTGGGGGTTTTTTGATGTAGTGTTCTGGAATATCTCGAAGTGCGGAAGGCTGAAATGATTAAGGGTCATTGATCCCAAAGGAAGAAGGTGGGTCATTGATCTGTGAAGGGACACATGGAGGACAAAGTTTCACTCCATTACACAACCATTGAACATTCATTGGATCAAGAGAGGATAGGTGTCAGAAGATCCAACACTCCAGAATATTTCACTTCATAGGTTTATGGTTGTTGAGATTTGAAATCATCGAAGGCTAAAGTCTCAGAAACAATGAGAGACACCGATGCGAAGGTGTACACGTGACGTCAAATATGAGACTCTGAATAAAAGCGGAGGAGGAAAGGTCTGAATCCCTGAAGGGGGATCTCGACTGTTGATCGAGAAGGAGGTCACAAGACTGTAGATTTGAGTTGAAAGGTCAAAAATCTGAGGTAGAAGCAGGGTCATTGATTCAGTAGGAAAAGTTCCAATAGATCATTAACTCTAGAATATTGAAGTATGGAGGAAAAATAAGTTGAGATTTCAAACACCTGAAGTTCGTTATTGCAAAGAGATTTGGTCCGTAGATTTGGAGAGGGCAGATCTGAACCGTCAATCTAGAGGTACCATCAAGATTGGGAGATCGACAGTCCCACATCATTTCAAGGATTGAAGGTGCGTGATCTTTAACATAAGCCACATGGTCATGTGAGGACATCGTCTAAGGTCACATGAAAAGAAGGATCTTAGCAAAGGGAGGTTGTGGAGGTTGAGAATCAAAATTCCCAAAGTTCGGACTCACGGAGGACATCCTAGCCATAGATTCAAGGAGCTAGGTGGCAGCAGATCTTCCACTCTGAAATATTTCCATATAGAGGAGAGATAATTTTGAAAATAAAAAATCCCAAAGCCCGAAAGGAGAAATCAACGACAACCATTGATCTAGAGGGGAGTTATGTGGCGATAGATCACAGTGATTTGAGATCGTGCGTAGATGGCAGGAAAGGAGATTTGATAGCAGTCATTGATTGCGAGGAAGCACCGAAAGACAACATATCGATGGATGGAAAGGATTGCGGAGCCAGAACTTGCATGGAGGATAATTATTCTAGAGTAGGCCAAAATTGAAACCATGTTATTTGTAAATGGATATGTCGCAGCACAAGGAGGATTGTGGGGCAGAAAGCAGGTTGGTTTGAAACCACTCTTGCCCGCGCCTGAAATCACACATTGGCACAATGAAACAAACCATGGTTGTATGAAGGAGGGGATAACTCCAAAGGGGCTTATGCATGAAACTAGTGTTTTGGGAGCACGTAGAAATTATCTCGTGGGTCTGTTGGGACCTGGACATAGGGAACAAAGAGGGGCATGTATATGTTTGATTTGGGTTCAACCAGAAGCCCAAAGAGTCGATCCTACTTAGAAAAAGGAAATATGCATAGACTGGGAGGTCACGTAACCCTAGGAGGGAAGGGGATATGCATCAGGTGGTATCAGAGATGATTTTTGTCTGTAGATTTCAGGTGAAAGAGAAAGAGGAGAAGGAGAAATTTTTGTTTGCAGACAGCAGGAAAAAGGGGAGACGGTAAAAGGAGATAATCTGAAAACATCAAGTGGTATCAGAAGTTGAAGTTTTCCTGTAGATAGCAGTTGAAGAATGCAGAGTACTGATGATCTATAAGAAGGTTGTTACATGCGTGCAACAACAGAAATTTAAATAGCTAGATAAGTTGTGAGAGAATATGGAGATTCTCTCAGAGGTAGAATAATCCATAAGCTTTCCAGGAGGGCAGGTAGAAGGTGGAAATGGATACTGAAATTCATGAGCATGGTCAAAGAGAAGGGCACAAGAAGAAAATCAATTCAGAGATGGATCTGGAGCTTAATGAGATAAGATCAAGGATGGAGTAGTTGACATTAAAAATGCAGCAAAATGCTAAAGTGCATTGGGTATATGAGTGGCCCATGAAGAAGAAGATGAAGTGGCCATTCGAGAGATTGTTGGCAAGAGGACAACAATAATTGTTGAAGAGGCGACTGAGGCATGCTAACAACCTTAGTGAAACATAGGAGGATATGGTTTACATCTATGAACTAGAAATTGGGAGACACCTCAATGATAAGGAGGGGGTGAGATCAGATAAAGATATCATAAACTTCCAGGAGAGCTGAGATGGATTTTCATATTGCTAGGTGGGAAATGAAATGAGATCATTGGAGGATCTCATAGACTGTCAGGAGGACAATAGTGGAAATTCATATTTCCAAGTGGGCAATGATATGATATTAGGAGAGGATCTCAGAAACTACCAGGTGGGTAGAAGTGGACTTTCAAGTTACCATATGGGGAATGGAAAGAGATTAGTGGAAGGTCTCGTATACTGCCATAGGAGTAGTGCTGAAAGTTCAAATTGGCAAGTGCACAATGAGATGGGATCGATTGATCTCACAGACTGCCAAGGGGGAAAAAAAGACATCCTGAATTGCCAAGTGGGAAAGGTGAGGAAGGTGAGACTGTTAGAAAGTCTCAGGATCTCAGAAGTGAGTTCAGGTCAGTGAGGAGTACTAATGAATGAATATTCATGTGGGTTTACAGACCATGTGAATGAATATGATGAGGAGTTAAATAATCTCACCATCCAGGAGGAGGAACATAGGAGCATTCTAATCATTGGGGGAATTCGTATATTCCTACCAGAGATCCTAGTTGAGGCAAGAGCATGTGTTGCAGATGCAACAACAGAGGAAGGACAACTAGAGGTTACTGTCATGATGAAGGAGAAAATATCAGAAGCTACCCAAAGAGAAGAAGAAGAGGAGCACATAGTTGAAATTCTCACTCAATGGGAGATAGAATTGATGATATTGGAGGATTGGTTGGACAATTCAGAACTAGCAGATGGCTTCCAGAAGATAGTCATGAAAATTTCAGGAGAAGAGAATTTGACATAATTTCTCAAATTTTTCAGCCAGGAAGATGAACATAAATTAACTGCAGCACTAGAGCCTGTAGTAGAAGAGGAAGTAGACAACATAGACTTTGCTGAGCTGCATGAGGAACTGGAAATCCTGGAAAGAAGTAGGCATATTCAACATAGTAAGTTGGATACAGATGGAAGAGCATACCATCTAGGAGACAAATTAAAGGAAGTTGGAGATATGATAGGAGGACAGCTAGTAGAATCAAAATTGTCATAGGGAGAAACTCAGCAGCAACTCAGTGATGAGCCTACAGAATTGGATTCTGTAGCCGAGTGGAAAACTAGTGCCACAAGGGGAAGTAAAGACAACGTGGGAGATCAAGTAGATTTTCCCACTGATAAGGATAGAAAGGAGAAAGAGTTGTAGCCGAGAAGACTACACAAGAAGAGATAGCCATTGGAGATGTTGGACAAGGTGATAGAGGAGATCAGGAAGCTGATGATAAGTTCAACGCAAGAAGCAGTCAACAAAGGAGAGATGAACATAAGAGAACTTGTAACAATAGCAAGGAAGAATAAAAAGAAGAAGCAGCAACAACATAGTTGGAGAGGATAAGGAGGGCAACTTCAAAGGAAAGTTTGGGATCCAGGAGGATTTAAACACTGAAGAAGAGGAGCTCATGATCAAGAGCTCATGATTTTCCCAGCAATAGAGTATGATGCAGGAGCATCGCTCCACCTCAACAAATGCGCCAGAACGCCAACATGCAAACACTCAATGGAGAAAGGGAGAGGCATCGACCCTCCCATTTTTCCATTGCGCATTTGCATTTTGGCATCCTAGAATATTTTTTGAGGTGGAGTGATGCTCCTGCATCATAATCCACTGCTGAGAAAATCATGAGCTCCTACTCATGAGCTCCTTCTCATGAGCTTCTCTTCTCCAGTGCTGAAATCCTCTTAGATCCCAAACTTTCCTTTGGAGTTGTCCTCTTACTCCTGTCCAACTATGTTGCTATTGTTGTTGCTTCTTATTCTTTTTCTTCTTCCCTAATATTGTTGTAGGTTCTCTTCTGTTTAGCTCTCCTTTGTTGACTGCTTCTTGCAATGACCTCATCACTAGCTTCTTGATCTTCTCTATCACCCTGTCCAACTGCTCCAATGGCTGGCTCTTCTTATGCAGTATTCTCGGCTGCAACTATTTCTCCTTTCCATCCTTATCATTGGGTAGATCTACTCGATCTCCCACCCTGTCTTTACTTCTCCTTGTGGCATTAGTTTTACACTCAGTTGCAAACTCCAATTCTGCAGGCTCATCACTGAGTTGCTGCTCAGTTTCTCCTTCTAACAGTTTTTCCTCTGCTAGTCATCCTCCTGGCATATCTCCATCTTCCTTTAATTTCTCTCCTGGATGGTATTCTCCTCCATCTGTCTTCAACTTAGTATTTTGGATATGCTTACTTCTCTCCAGGATTTTCACTTACTCATGCAACTCAACAAAGTCTATGTTGTATACTTTGTCTTCTATTGTAGGCTCCAACGTTGCAGTCAATTTTTGTTCAGCTTCCCGGCCAAAAAATTTGAGGAATTCTATCGAATGCTCTTCTCCTGAAATTTTCATGACTGTCTTCTGGCAACCATCTGCTCTCAAGGATTTCTTTGCAATGGAAACCAAGGTTTGAGATTCGGAAATTTTGAAGTCTGGAATTATGAATTGATCATAGCCATCGATCAGGGAGAGGGAGATCAAGACCATTGATTTCG
>JASDQU010506006.1:48644-58988 GCA_032191745.1 Picea mariana | reverse complement strand
CCCCCCTCCCAATGTTCATCGCACCCAATATGACCAGGGCCCACCTCGCGCTGGGGGTTTCATGTGGCAAGAATAGAACTTTCATGTGATCCACCACGTGGAGAAGGATGATGGAAGGAGTTAAGGCATGACATGTGATAAATAGAGTTGACAAGAGATGGTATGCCCAGTCCATCATGGCGAGGGGTAGTAATTTCAGTCACACATATGAACTCGTGGGTAGCAGGTAGAAGAAAGCTCTGGATCATATGGGTTGAGCATGTAAAAGGAACAACACAACATGGATACGTTTGGATGATGACAACTCTAGAACTTTGCTTGGGTTTTCAAATGATCAAAGTACAACAATCCAGGCAAACCGAGGGCTTCCCAGGCATTCTCATCATCCTGTGAATTGGGTCTATCTATGTTTGTTTGAGTTTGTTATGAATTTTCCAGTGATTGTGATTTAGGGGGTTATTAATCATCGCTCTCAGCCTGACTCCCAAGTATTTTTGTCTCCTCGAGCTTTCCCTAGGATATTTCTGGTTTGTTTCCTCTATTTCTTCCTTGATTTTTCTCTTGGGATTCATCAACCATCCCCTCTAAGCCTCCTCATTTCTCCTCATTATCCATCCTGGTTCTACCTAGGTGAAGCTCCTACCCTTTCCTTTCTTGAGCTATTTGATTCCCCTTTCATTCTCAAGTTTTGTCTCCCTATTCATAGCATGGATAATAGGAAGAAGTTTCTCAAGGAACCAAGGGCCATGAACTCTCTGGAATATGTTGCAAGGAAAGGACAATAACATTTAGAGAAGGAATGTTCTGGGTGCCAAATAATGAGAATTCATCTGGGATCAATCAACTCCATGATGAATTTCGAGATGGAAAGTCTCTCACAACACTGTCACCTCATTTAAAGATTGCAAGACGAAGTCTTCACCCAACGCAATCAAATTGAGGACCAACGCAGTCAAATGGAGAACCTGGAAGGACGTCTGGATCAGATGGAGAACAACGCTAAGCAGTACACTACCCCCAACAATAATCAAGAAGTTTCAAGAAATCTCTCAACAACCACTGTGAATCAAGTACCCAACCTCAATGAGCCAGCAATGGACGCATGGGAGCATCACGATCATATAGAGGTCAAAAAGGAACCGAGTAGCCGATACTTTAATATTTAAGACTTATGTTTTGTTTTAAAATATGCATAAATGGAGGTTTTATAGGTTGTATACCACAAAATCGGCAGTAATGTCAAATTTAGGAAAGTTGGAAAATATGTGAACACAAATTTTGTAACAACGGTTTCAAATCTCAAAGAGGCTTAATTTCAAAGGCCTAGCAATGCCTTTTTTTGTACTACAATGGATTTATCCACACCTTTTAAATACAAAATTTTCTAGTTCTTGTAAAAAAAAAGACATGTTTAGATTATAAGTTAATGTGATGGGGTACTAATATAATAATTAACACTAATCCACCCCGAAATGTTTGATTCCCATGGAGAAAGGGAAGTAATCCTTGGTCTTACTCGGTCGGTAATTTAGGCCAAATAAAAATGTAATTATAGGGTTAATGAATTAATGAAGATTAATTATCCCTAACGGGGATTAATTAAATTATTAGTAAAGAGAGAGATTTTAATATCATAATGGTTAATCAATTTAATAGGCCTATAAGAGCTAGCCAAGTGTCAACCTCTAGTTGTGAGACTCTTTGTATGCTATGATGATGTGGCATGTCTAGTGACAGGGAGCCATGTGGGTGCCACATGGCGGTGAGTGACTCTAGTCGATGGAGGCCTAAAGAACTTTGAAAGAACATGACCTTCATTCCAGAACTCATATCTGGACAAATTTATAGTCGATGGAAGACCCTCATCAAACTGAAGATGATGGAATCATAGTTACAGGGATTCGAGGTGATTGAGAAAAGGGAAAATTTTATGCCCCATCCATTAAAGGGATACTTAGGGGGTTGGGTGTGTGAGGGTTTCTTACAGGCCTAAGTGACATGTCCTGAACCAAGGTTTAAAGCATAACCTGCAGTAGACTTCCAATCATCGGGGTCATCGGCCCAATCTGAATCAATGAAACCAACCAATAAAGTCGCCCCCCCCTAAAGTGTAATGTATCTCGAACTGAACTCTACCCTAGATATACCGAAGTATTATTTTAGTTTCTTTCTAATGGTTTTCATGTGGTGCTTTCATATACCAAGCAACAATACCAAGCATATACTTGTCATATGTAAATGGAAGACACCCTTCCATCATGTACAATATCCCAAGTATCGTTTTCCATTAAAGAACGATACTTTTCATTAATTATCGTATCCTAATCTAGATGACATGAAGCTTCTGCAAATGTCTTCGGATCATGAGTCTTTGAAACTTGATCCAAAATATAAGAGGCTTGTTGGAACTATCAACATGTCTAATGTTGATCTGAAGGATCATTTGTAAGATCGCCATTTTCTTCTAGCGTTGAACGGACCCATCTAGGAAGCGGTTATGTTGGTTTAGGTTCGTGTTCAATGGACTCATCCAGAGGAAGGTGAGCAGGAGGAGGTATATTTTCATCATCACTGCAATCATTTGAAGAAGAAGAAACCATAATAGCAAGAGTAGATGGCACAAAAACCAAAGCTGGCTCGTAGGCCAAAGAAGGCACAAATGTCAAATTAGGCTTGCAAGCCAAGAGATTTTCATTAAATTTAACACCTTTTCTAATAATAATTTCATTGCAATATGATTGAAGAAGTATATAACCTTTGACATCTTCAGAAGAACCAACAAATATACACTTCTCACTTTTAGGTTGCAATGCTTTCATATTTTTATCAGGAATGTGAAGCCATGCTACACTACCAAATACATGGAAGTGACTTACATATGGCTTAAGTTTATTCCATTCCTCTTTCAATGTTATATTTTAGAGCCTTTGTGGGAGTGTGATTTACTATGCAATTTTCATAGTTAATGGATTTCATCCAATACTTTAGACTTAATCCTTTAGATTGGATCATACAATTATCCATTTCTTTTAAAGTGTGGTTCTTTCTTTCAGCAACATCATTTTGTTGTGGTGTATATGGAACAGTGTGTTGCATTTGGATGCCCTATGCAATGCAGTAACTTGTAAATTAACTGTTCACACATTTTCATCCATTATTTGTTCTTAATATTTGAAGTTGATGTCCAGATTGCTTTTCTACAAGGGAGTTGTAGGCCAAGAACTTGTCAAAAACTTCTCTCTTAAGTTTTAAAAAATAAACCGAAGTGCGTCTACAAAATTCATCAATGAAAGTTAAGAAATACTTGCACCCAAAAATAGGAGAAGAAAGTGGACCACACAAGTCACTGTGAACAAGTTGCAAAGGGGTTGAGGTGTGCCAAGAGGCACGTTTGTCAAAATTGTCCTAATGATGTTTTTCGAGAACACAATCGATGCAAACACCATCTATGCATGAAACTAGAGGAATACTAGTCATCATATGTTGATTACATAGTTTTTGCAATGAGTGAGAGTTTAGATGACCAAACCGCTCATGCCAAAGTTTTCTCAAGTCATCACTGTGAGCAACAAAAACTGATGGAAAAGATGATGACCCAAAGTTGCCAAACTTGTACAACTTGGTAATATCATTAGCAATTCCAGTTGCAAGAACATGTTGAGGATATTTTAGATCCTTGATTACAACTTGGTGAGGTGAAAACTCTATGCTTTTTCCTTCATTTGAATTAGTGATTTGATATACTGATAGAAGGTTGCAGGAAAGACTTGGAACACACAATACATCATTAAAATGAGCATTATCTACCTAAATTGTTCCAGACCCTACAACACTAAGAGATATATCATCACCAAAAAATATTTTATTGGTGTTACATTCATTTAGAGAATAGAGTATGGCTTTATCCTTAGCCATATGATAAGATGCTCCATAATCAATAAGCCACCCATCAAAAGAATAAGTAGAAGTTTCATTGAAGGAGAAGCTAGAAGTAGAAAGTGCATGTCCATGACAAGAAGAAGAATTAGTAGAATCAATATTGATGTTTTTCTTCTTCATCGTTGCTTCTAAAATTGTCATTTTTTAAAACATTTGGACTTATCATAACAATATTTCCCACAAACGTTGCAATCTCTGTCAGTATTCTTACTTTTAGATTTTTCTCCTTTGTCACATTTAGGAGCGAATGTTGGTTGAGTGGGTTTGGGACCCTTGTTTTTTCTCGTTGTTGTGTTGAGGATGTTGCTTCTTGGTATATTTCTATTGGGCCACTAAGGCTTTGGTGGAGGTGATGAGTCGTAAAATTACCATCTTTTGATATCATCTTTTCCTCTTTTTTAATCCTTTTCCGTTCATTTGTAATCATGTATTAACCTATTTTAATGCTTATGTGTAGGATATAAGCTCGAATTGTTTTCCATCGCATCTATTAGTATTTCATTCAATTTTGATTAACATTAGGGAGAATTAGTGTATTTTGTATTTACTTTTGAAGTCATGGATGATGTGTCTGTAACACCTTGTTTTCTCCCAAGATTGCAATTATGCACAAATTTCATATGTTAACAATATGAGGCATGTAATTGTCTTTTGATTTAATATAAACACCAAAATACTGACTAAGAGGGAAAATACACCAAAGGAAATTGATGAGGTAGGGGAACTGATGGAATGGTTGAGTGAAGTGGAGATGAGGTGCATTAGTGAAGAAAATATGAAGCTTTCACAACAAGATAATCTATGCTTGCAAACATAATAACTTTACCTACCAGCATACCGGACTGGTGAGGAGACCAAGTGAACATTTAGAGAAGGTCGTGGAGGCGGTTGAGTAGTTAATGATTGTGGTAGGTGGTCCATATAGAAAGACTGGTTGATTTAATAACTAATGGGGAATGTACCACGAAACCTCCCCTTCATATTATGAAGGGAATATTGTAGGTTACGTTTGCAAGATGCTGCAGATATCTCGAGGGGATGGAGAAGAAAATTGGAGGAGAAACACACACAGAGAATGTAATCTGATAAGACGATAGGCCTAGTAACAGAGACTACACCCAAAGACAGAATAATTCCATAGAGAAGACCCAGAGATGAGAAAGAGAGAGCGTGGAGGTGTGGATGTGTTGATTGAGAAAGAAAAGAATAACTTTCTGGAAGAAAATAGGAAGTTTGTCTGAGTTGTTAATGATCACCTTGAACAAAGAAGACCTGAATTCCCAAACTAGATCAATAGTGTCTTGCATTTTGGTGCTTACTGGACAGAAAATGACACTGGTAAGGGGAGGTATTTGAGGGACTATTGAGCAAAGAAGGGAATCCCTTGTGCAAAGGAAATCCATTTGAGAAACCACCTAAGAAACCTGTAGAGACTCAAAGCTTAGTGGGAGGTGGAAACTTTTGTTGTGTCAGAGGAGGAAGGAGAGTAACCTTCTTGGATCATTGTATTCTTAGAACCCTTCTGAATCAATTTCCTTGGTGGTATCATGGCTTGGCACGGGGGTTGTGTGTTGTAGGAAGTGACTCTACAACAAGGCCTAAGTTTGGGAGGAAAGGTGTCCCCACTCAGTCAGTTGGATTTGGAAAATTTCTTATCAGATAAGTGACCATCTGTACTAAAACTGATTGTGAATGATTTATATGAATGCTCATGAATGGAACAAGTGTATGATAACATATATGAATGTATGAATCTAATAAAATTTTTGTGTACTTAACTTATGATTTCGAATATTGTAAGATGAGTCATGTTATGTTGTTTATTATCACTTTGTTAAATCGTGAAAACGACTAAGGGTGAATTGTTACATATTTTAATACTCTATATTTTCTTGTGTGGAGAACTTGAAATCATGTGAGGTTTTAACCTTAAGTTTGACAGTTTGTAATGGACATAGAATTTGTTTTTAGTTTTTGAAAGTCAAAATCGAATTCTTGCAGAACTTGAAAAATGGATAAGTACTTAGAGCAGATAGTTATGACTCCTTCAAACCCTATGTTAGTCAATGGGTAACAAAAACCATCGATCTGAAGAAATTAGGACCATTGATTGGTGGGATGTTCAGAGTTGAAGCATCGAAGATATCCCTCAAACATTGTGGGAGATACTCCAAGCGAGAGACTCTGAAACAAACCATTCAGAGTGGGGTTTTTGGAAGGAAATATCATGTGTCATGAGAATACCTCTAAATGAGATGCTTGAATTCAATCCAGTGTGGGCCATAGATTAGGAAGAAGGTGAGATAAACCCTCAGTCTTTGATATTAGTGGGTACCACTTAGTAAGATCAGAGGAATATGGAGAGTGAGTGTTGACTGGGAGTGTTAGTGTGAAGACATGTGTCAGCAGTCGATTAGTCAACTGGTTCAAGTCCAAATCTAGTTGGCTCAGAGTTAACTATTTTCGGAGTATGACTCAAAAGGATTTAGAGCACTCCTCTAAAGTGTTGAGTGCAACTCCAATAGAGGGTAGATCTCGACCGTATATCGGTGAATAAAGAGATGGAATGGTAGTTGTCAATCTGTTGTGAATTTCGCCCAAGTGAAGAGGCGAAGTGTTAACATTATGAATGATGAAGCTTCCAACAAGGCATTTAGGATGTGCCTACAATGATATATGTTGAAAAATAACTGGTTTATGAGTTGAGTATGGTCTAGTGGGATAGGACAACCTTGGGTGCCAGACTGATCTCAACCATTGGTCTAGAGATCGTGACATGCATCCACATCATCCATCGAGGAGAAGAGAATATTCCTAAATAAATTGAGTTTGGAGCAGCAAAAATGCTCAAGTTTTTCTAACTCTAAATGGAAAGTATCACGAGGGAATATTCCTCAATACTATATCTATCAGAGGTGAACGTAGAGCATGTCAGGAGAAAGTTTGAGCACTGATGACTATAAGTGGACGTGGACAGAATTTCCATCATGGCAATATGGACTAATGCCACATTATCTCCATGTTGTCCCCATGTTATATGAAACAAGTTATGGGATACCATGTGGATTTCATGTGGTAGAGAGTTAGTTGTTCACCTTGAGAATCCGGGAAAACTTCAGAAGGTCATAACTTTCATTCTAGAGATTAGTTTTGAGTGAAATTTTCATCGTTGGAAAGGTCTTTATGAGTAAAATATGATGGATTTGTGGGAGAAATGATTTGATATAGTTGAGAAAGGATAAAATTCTAATGCCCCATCCCTTAAAAGGACACTGAGGGGTTGGGTGTGTTATAGAGTGGTATCAAATCAAAGTTCAAAATCTAGGATTCAATGGGTCACCAAGACCACTTAATATTGTTTAAGAAGGATTTTGTGTTGTCTGGAATGTATGATTCAAAATAATGACATGAAATTCTAATGGTAATTATTGTTTCAACACGTATGATGAGTTGAAAAGTTAAGATAAGTGAATGGTGTAGCGTAGAATGGATGACATCTCAAACCTTAAAGATGAAGAGTATCATGGTCGGAGGGATAGGGAAACACCTCCATATTTGATGGCCATTGTGAGAATTCTAAAGGTATATAATGAGAGGCTTATGAGAGCCCATTTCGAACAAGCAGATCTAAATGCATTCCTACTGCAGAGTCTGTCTAAAATTCAAAAGTATTTGTAGCAAGGTCCTAGCAATGCAAAATTACAGCAGCTGGATAGGTTGAAAACCTCTTTGGATGCTCAAAATCATGGACTTCCTCATAGCAATGCAGGAAGGAGTTCTTCCAAAATAAAGCATCGGTTTACTAAGAGTGGAAAATAAAGTGGAGGAATTTTCATGGATTCTTCTAGTTGAAATACTATTTCAGTAGAACAGTCCAGTAGTGGCACGGAATCCATCAATTCTAAGAAGAGAAAGAGAAATAATTCTCATAATTTTTTGACTGAAGAATTCAAGAAGGCTAAGCCACCTAAATTTGATGGTGAAATAAATAAAGGAGAGGAAGCCAAAGACTGGTTATTTAGCTTAAAAAAGTACTTTCGAGTACATAATTATTTATACAATACCAAAGCAAGAATTGTAATGTTTAACTTGAATGCAAGGGCTTCCATTTGGTGGGAAGACCTCAAGGAAATCAAAAGGATAAAGGAAATAAAATTAACCTCGAAGTAGTTTTTTTGAGAGATACTTTCACAAATATTACCTATTTGAAAAGTATTATGATGATTAAATAAAGGAATCCAATGAGATTAAAATGGGGCAACTTACCTTGGATGTGAATGAAAAAATATTTATGGAGTTGTTGAGGTATGTTCCCTAACTTAAGGATGAGAAGGAAAGAATCCAACATTTTCTCAGTGGGTTACCACAGTCATACTAGGATCGAATTGAGTTTGATAAACCCAAGATGTTGGAATACACCATTAGAAAGGCCAAAGTTTATTACGATGAGTCTAATCACAAGCATGAGTCTTCCAAGGATTGGAAAAGAAAGGACAAGAGTGGATTCCATAAGAAGGGATTCAATTCTTTTCCCTACAATAATTCTGGGAAAGATGCACAGACGGGTCAACCAGGAAGGAGTGTGCATCAGCAAAATTTCTCGTCTCAAAGCATGAATAAACCAGCAGAGCAAGCAAGGGAAAGAGTAGAGGAGCCCAAGAAAGGACCTTTGCAATGTTGGGGATGTGGAGAGCCACATATATTGAGGGATTTTCCCTGCAGGAAGCATGACAGTAGAAGAGTGTATAACGTGTAGGAGGAATCTATAGTCAACGAAATAGCTAGGATTGTATCGAGAATCTATGCAACGATAGAAAATAAGAAAGAAAACCACCAAGCCTTTGTGGTGGAATTGAAAGGTATTATTATTGAACGACCATTTTTTATTTTAATTGACCTAGGATCTAATATTAGTAATGTTTCACCTCAACTGGTTGATGCATGTTCATTACAAAGAAAGAATCACATCAAAGCGTGGTTAGTTCAGTTAGCCACTAGATCAAAGAGAAAACTGGCAGACTTGGTTGAAGCTTGTCCAATTTCAGTGGAGGTATTTCAAATCCAAGTGAACCTGAATATTCTACCCCTTATTTCTTATGACGTGTTGTTGGGTATGGATCGGTTAGCCACCCATAAGGAAAAATAGAACTATTATGAGAAAATTATAGAATGTGAAGATAAGGAAATACAAGAAGTTAGCAAGGCATTCGAAAGTTAGTCTCTGTGGGACAAATATCATCATTGCAGCTCATGAAGTTTAGCAAAAAAGGGTGTCCCTCTATGCTATACAAGTACTATACTTAGAAAAAGGAATTGAGATGAAGGCTAAAGATCACCCAGTGCTATGGGAATTTAGAGATGTGTTTCCTGAGGAGGTGCCTAGATTACCTCTGAAAAGAGACCTTGAATTTTCAATTGATCTTGTGCCTAGAGTAATGCCAACATAGAGAGTGCATTACGAGATGAGTACACCTGAGTTGGTGGACTAAAGATGCAATTGAAATAAATGATGGAGAAGGATTACATCAAGACAAGTGTGTCCCCATGGGGAGCACCAGCCTTATTTGTAAAGAAGAAAGATGGTACCTTGAGACTACGCATCGATTATAGGTAGTTGAACAAGATGACCATTAAGAACAAATACCTCTTTCCTAGAATAAACAATCTCTTTGATCAGATCAAAGGGGCTACAATTTTCTCAAAAATAGATTTGAGATAGGGATATCATCAGGTCAAGATTAAATATGAGGACATCCACAATACAACCTTTAGGAAAAGGTATGGGCGCTATGAGTTTTTTTTGGTGCCATTTGGACTTACAAATGAACCAACTACAATCATGTGTTTGATGAATATTGTGCTCAACAAGTATTTAGACAAGTTTGGCTTAGTGTTTGTGGATGAAATTTTGGTATATTCCAAGAATAGAGAGGAGCTTGAAGAACATCTCAGAATGGTGTTACAACCGTTAAGAGAGAATTAGATGTATGCCAAATTCAACAAGTATGATTTATTTAAAAAGGAAATCAATTATCTAGTCCATGTAATCTCAGTCGAAGGAATCATAGTAGACCCTACAAATATCAAGGAAATCATGGATTGGCCTACCCCTAGAAATGTGACAAAAGTGAGATCCTTCATGGGATTGGATGGATACTACAAGAGGTTCATCAAAGGGTTCTCCAAGATTAGAATTCCTATTACCTTATTACAAAGGAAGGGAAAGAGATTTGTGTGGTCACTAGCATTGTAGGAAAATCTCCCTGTGGACAGGTAGATTTCCTCTTGAGAGCTAGACCCTTAACTCTAAGATAGAAGGTGCTTAACATGGACATTGACTTCCTTTTAGATCTAATCAAGTTGATGAACAAAAGAGAAGGAGGAAGGCATGTACCTTATGAACGT
>JASDQU010506006.1:28785-48321 GCA_032191745.1 Picea mariana | reverse complement strand
GATATCATAAGTTAGATGCTTCACAATACTTTCCATCCGCTTCTCATGAGATCATAAGTTTGGTATCTCTAAACTCCTCTATCTCTTCCTCCTCCATGGAAATCCCCCATTATATAGGATTTGGAGGCTTAACCACCATGGAGAGGATCTCTCATCAGATCCACTAATAAAGGGATCTCTAAGATATTTAGGGAGAAAATATCTCTTAAGGATTTTGGGGAGGAAATATCTCTCAGGGATTTTAAGGAGGAAATATTTCAACCATCCATGAGATCCTCCACCTTCCCTAAAAAATAGGAAACCAAATGTGAGGTGGATTCTCACACTTAATTACTTTCTTTTTCATGAATATTAATAATAATTCATGTGCACTTTATTCTCACACTTAATCAATTTCTTTTCCATGAATATTAATAATAATCCATGTGTACTTGGTATTTTGGCCTTCATGTAATATATCCCTCCTCCACATTGACTAGGGATTGTGACATAGGTTATTCCATGGTGTCAATATGACACTTTACGACACTTAGGGTGAGGTACCTAGGTGTGCAAATTTCATGTGTAACAACTAGAGTGCAAAAAAAGTTTCCATCAACTGAATCAATTGTTGACCAAAGCCCATGTTTTAAAGATTTGGGACCCAGAAAAAGAATTCATGGTTTGCACAGATGCTTGCAAAGAGGGACTCATTGGATTTATCATGCAAGAAAGACAAGTGTTTTTTATGAATCACAGAAGTTGAATGAACATGAGAAGAAGTACGCTACCCATGACCTAGAACTTGCAACGATTGTACATGTGTTGAAGATTTGGAGACATTACCTGCTCGAGAGGATTCTCATGACTTACCATTGTGGCCTGAAGTATTTATTCAATTATCCAAGGTTGAATGATAGAAAATCTAGGTGGATGGCGTTGATCGATGAGTTTGACTTTGAAATCAAACATATAAAAGGAAAGGATAACAAAGTAGCCAACGCACTCAATCGAAGCGTTTAGAAAATACACTTAGCATCAACAAGTGTAGGAGAGTCATACATTCAACAGAGGATTAATACCCTCTTGTCAGAATACAAGTTCTTCAGACAAGTAAAGGAAAAGCAGCAGTAAGAGCCTAAGAAAAAAAAGGTACGAAGGATATCAACTAAGAGCTGATAATCTGTTGTAGTACAATAATAGGCTATATGTGCCAAATTCAGTATATCTAAGGTAATTGATTATGGATGAGTTCCACAGGAGCCCATATGTAGGTCACCCTGGTTACCAGAAAATGGTGATAGAAGTTAAGCAATTGTATTATTGGCCTGGGATGAAGCAAGACATTTCTCATTACATTGTGAAATGTTTGGAATGCCAACATGTGAAGGTCGAGAATCGAAACCCTACACGACTATTGCAATGCACACATATACCAGAATGGAAATGGGAAGTGATTTCCATGGATTTTATCACAAGGTTACCAAAGACTATCAAATAGCATGATGCAATCATGGTTGTAGTGTATAAGTTGAGCAAGGAAACTCATTTTATTCCCATAAAATATACTTTCAAATCCATAGACGTTGCCAATGTTTTTATAAAATAGATATTCAGGTTGCATGGTCTGCCTAAAACCAAAATCTCAAACAGAGATGCTAAGTTCACCTTGAATTTCTGGCGAAGATTATTTGTAGGTTTAGAAATGCAGTTGGCGTTTAGCACAGCCTACCATCCTCAAATAGATGGTCAAACTGAAAGGGTGAACATAGTGTTACAAGATATGTTACAAATGCATGTTATGCATCGGCCCAAGAAATGGGAAGAATATCCACCTTTGGTAGAATTCACGTACAAAAATGGTTATCAAGAATTGTTTAGGATGATCCCATCTGAGGCTCTATATGGAAGGAAGTGTAGAGTTTCGATTAGTTGGGACAGTCTAGTGTACAAAGTTACAATTGGACCTAAATTACTAAAGGAAATGGAACAAGCCATAGTTCAGATAAGGTAGAACCTGAAAATTTCCCAGGATAGACAGAAGAGTTATGTTGATAGGAAAAGAACCCCCAAAGAGTTTAAAGTAGGAGACCATGTGTATATCCGAGTGAAACCCAAGAGAAGCTCCCTGAAAATGGGGATGTGTGCTAATTTGGCTCCCCAAGATTGTGGACCATTTGAAATACTAGAGAGAATAGGACTAGTAGCACACAGACTTTCTTGACCACCTACTTTTAGAGAACATAATGTATTCCATGTGTCTTTGTTAAATAAATATGTCCATGATTCTAATCATGTTATTGATTGGACTATAACATAGGTGGAACCAAAGGGAGAATTCCAGCCAAAACCTCACATACTGGAAAGGAAAGAAACAATTCTCTGAAACCGAGCCATCACACAGGTCAAGGTGCAATGGAAGCACTTTGGAGTAGATGAATCTACATGGGAGCTGGAAGATTCCATGAAAATGGAATACCCATTTTGTTTTACTATATAATTGTAAATACATGGTGTTTTAAACACCGAGGACAGTGTTCTTTAATGGAGAGGGGAATGTAACACCCTATTTTATCCCAAGATTGTAATTGTGCAAAAACTTCATATGTTAACAATATGAGGCATGTAATTGTGTTTTGATTTAATATAAACACCAAACCACTGAATGAGAGGGAAAAACCTTGATAATTATTGGCCATGATACACCATAGGAAATTGATGAGGCAGAGGGATTGATGGAATGGCTGAGTGAAGTAGAGTTGAGATGCATTAGTGAAGAAAATAGGAATCTTTCACAACAAGTTAATCTATGCTTGAAAACATAATAACTTCACATACCATCATACCAAACTAGTGAGGAGACCACGTGACCATTTAGAGAAGTTCATACAAGTGGTTGAGCAGTTAATGATTGTGGCATTTGGTCCATACAAAAAGAATGGTTGATTTAACAACTGATGGGGAATGTACCATGGAACCGCCCCTTCTGATTATGAAGGGAAGACTGCAGGTTACATATGCAGGACATTGCAGAGATCTCAAGGGGATGGAGAAGAAGACCAGAGGATTAACACACACTAAGAGAGTGTAATCGGATAGGAGGAGAGGCCCCGTAACAGAGATTTCACCCAGAGAAAAAATAATGCCATAGAGAAGACCCAGAGATGAGAAGGAGAGATCGTGGAGGTGTGGATATGTTGATTGAGAAAGAAAATAATGGCTTTCTAGAAGAAAATAGGAAGCTTGTTTGATTTGTTGATGATCACCCTAAACAAAGAAGACATGGATTTCTGAACTAGAGAAATAGTGGGTTGCATCTTGGAGCTTACTAGAAAAAAACTAGCACTTGTAAGGGGAGGTCGCTGAGGGACTGTTGAGAAGAGAAGGGACTCATTTTTATAGAGGAAATCCAGTTGAGAAACCACCTAAGAAACTTGTAGAGAACCAAAGCTCAGTGGGGGGTGGAAACTTCTGATGTGTCAGAGGAGGAACGAGAGTAACCTTCATGGATCATTGCAGTCTTAGAATCATGTTGAATCAATTTCATTGGTGGTATCATGGCTTGGAAAGGGGGTGGTGTGTTGTAGGAAGTGAATCTATAGTAATTCCTAAGGTTGGGAGGAAAAGAATCCCCTCTCAATCAGTTGGATCTAGAAAATTTCTTATCAAATAAGTGACCATATGTAGTGAAACCAACTCTGAATGATTTATATGAATTATCATGAATGGAAAAATTGTATGATAACATATATGAAGTTTTGAATTTGTGTACTTAACTTATGATTTTGAATATTGTAAGATGAGCCATGTTATGTTGTTTATTATCACCTTGTTAAATCGTGAAAACAACTAAGGGTGAACTATTACCTATTCAAATACTCTATATTTTCTTTGTGTGGAGAGCCTGCAAATCATGTGAGGTTTTAACCTTAAGTTTGACAATTTTAATGGCTGTATAATTTGTTTCGATTTTTTGAAAGTCAAAATCGAAGTCTTGTAGAATTTGAAAAATGGATAAGTCCTTAAATAGGATAGTTATGACTCCTTCAAACCTTGTGTTAGTCAGTGGAGAACAACAGTCATCAATCTGAAGAGATCGAGACTATTGATCGATGGGTTGTTTAGATTTTAAGCATAGAAGAGATCCCTCGAACGTTGTGGGAAAGACCCCAAGTGAGAGACTCTGAAATGAACCATTCATAGTGGGGTTTTCAGAAGGAAATATCATGTGTCATGAGAATACCTCCAAACGATATGCTCTAAAGTCAAGCCAGTGTGGGTCGTAGATAGAGAAGCAGGCGAGATAAACCCTCAACCATTGATCTTAGTAGGTACCACCTAGTAAGACAAGAGGAAGAGGGAGAGTGAGCACTAACCAGGAGAGTTAGTGTGAAGATGTGTGTCAACAGTCGATTAGTTGACTGGTTCGAGTGCGAATCTAGCTAGCTCAAAGTTAATTGTTTTCGGAGTATGACTCTAAAGGATTCGAAGCACTCCTCTAAAGCGTTGAGTGCAAATCCAATGGTGGGTATATCTCGACCATAAATCGGCTAATGGAGAGATGGCATGGTAGACGTTGATCTACCATGAATCATGCCTAAGTGAAGAGGCTAAGTGTTAACGTTTTGAATCATGTCGTTTCCAGCAAGGAAGTCAAGATGCACCTAGAACGGTAAATGTTGAACAATAACTGGTTGACGAGTTGAGTGGGGTCTAGTGGGATAGGTGAAACTTAGGTGTTGGACTGATCTCAATCATTGTTTGGGAGATCATGATGTGCATCCATGTCGTCAATCGAGGATAAGATAATGTTCCTCGATACCTTGAGTTCGGAGTAGTGAAACTATTCAAGCCGTTCTAACTCTGAATGGATGATATCATGAGGGAATATTCCTCGATACTATATCTGTCAAAGGTGAACGTAGAGTGCATCAGGGGAAATTCCAAGCACTAACGATTGTAAGTGGATGTGGATAGATATTCCACCATGGAAAGTTGGACTAATGCCACATTAGCTCCATGTTTTCACCACATTAGATGTCACAAGTTACAGGATACCATGTGGCAGTGAGTCAATTTTTGACCTTAAGAATCTGGGAAAACTTTGGAAGAGCATAACTTTCGTTCTAGAGATCAATTTTGAGAAAAAAATCCGTCGTTGGAAATATTTTGACGAGTAGAATATGATGGAGCTGTGGGAGAAAGGATTTGAGATATTCAAGAAAGGAAAAAATTACAATGCCTCATCCTTCAAAAGAACCCTTAGGGGTTGGGTGTGTTACAATTTCAACAAGTTGTTGCAGGTTTACAAGTTGATATTGCTCAAAGTTCTCTTTTATGTTCAAGAAGACAAATTGCTTAGCTCCAATACGTGCATTTTATGAATATTTGACAAAGCTCACACATATATGCAAGACAATGGTTTGTGTCCAAGGCTATAGAAAAGGATTATTATTATTATTGGACCACATTGCTTTCATGGAACCAACACTAGAATATTGGATGGATTTGTGGGAGATAATTCCACTTGGGAATTTATTAATAAAAATTCCATGAATTCGAGCACCCAATAATTAAGTCAACAACAATTAGAAGGTATCCAAGCTTCTAATCAAAATTTAATGGAGGAACCACAAATTTGGTGTTATATCTATTTGGGGACATTCATAGAAGATTAGATATATTTTTTTACATGATGGAGGGTGTATTTCTAGATACCCACATCTGCAAACATGTTTTTCCCTATTTGTGGGATCCAAATCCATTTTGATAGCTACAGCTCAAGAGGAAAACGAATTTCATAATCTTCATGGCTCTTAGATGTATTTTGGGAAAGTTGTGTAACCCACACAAACAATCACGAATTTGATAGCCTATGGTATTCTAAATTCAATGTGGTTAGCTAGAATATTGGAGCAATCTAGTTATGAGTTGTAAATTTAGAAAATTATTGTTATCACTTGGGAATCTCTTATCCTCAAGTGGGTTTTCAGTTTCAAGAAATATTATGTATAAAATAGAGTTCCATATACATTCCAAGAGAGAGGACTCTTAGAGCAATGTCCAATTTCGTGATGGAATAAAACTACAAGCTTGAGATTTTCAACTTAGATTTTTGTTTATTCATTCATATGTTGATATTTAGTTAGTTTATGGCATTGTCAATTAAGTTTGCTGCCATGTTCTTGGAAAGGAGCTCAATCCATGAGAGAATATTGTTATACATTTGGTAATCTTTCATTTCTTGTTTTGGGTGTTTATTTATTTCTGAATTTTCAATTCGAGTACTTCTAATTTGAAGTATGATTTACTTCTTTGCAAGGCATGGTGTGTTTCCTTTTCTGCAATGTTATTTCAATTCCTAGATCAGTTTCTACCAAAGTTTACCAACAAAAAGAGCTATGATCTATGGAAATAGGAAGTGACCAAATCATGCTTGGTGATTCCCTGGTGGCAGTAAGGTTCTCGTTCCTGGTGATTTCTTGGTAACAACAGGGTTAGCATGATTTGTGTTCAAGCACATGACCACTTCCAAGTGTGATTGATCTAACTTTGGACTTTTCTAGTGTAGTAATGTAATTTCCTTTCTATGTAGAAGCATGTTATACAAATAGCCCACACATACAATGCACGAAATCTCATAAGTCATTAAAAACCCTGGTTGATAAAATAAAATGCACAAGTGTTCCTATTTAAATAGAATATATATAGAAACACTATCATCATTTGCACCATTTCCTGGGAGGTGACAAGGGTGCAATAGTATTTCTTGTATTGGTTTTAGATAACACATGGTAAGGGGATGAGCAAAGAGAATATGTCGACTATCCTCTTTTTAGGGTCTCCTATAGAGTGTTATGCATTCATATAGCTGCATGAGTTAAAAATTAGAAAAACAAAAATGTAGTGCAGTAAGAGCCACTCACAGTACTAACCCCTTTTGCGAGAATTTTGGCTAGAGGGGGAAAGAATTGGTGAATGAGGATTCCACTTGAGAAAGAACCAAAAGGGATGTAGTATCTTTCAAGCCCATGTTTGGATAAATTAATGGGTATGTGATGAATTTTCATTATTTCCACCAGTAATATGTAGCATCTTGGGTTGATTGTTTCATTGTATTTTCATTATAGTCCACATGTGTTCATATCTTCCTACTATATGTTGCCTTTGCTTCTATTTTTCTTATTTCTCTCTCTTTATTCCTCTCCCAATCCTCCTTCCCTATTTTCTACCTTTTTCTCTTCTTCTTGATTTTCTCTTCTATTTTCTTCTTTATGCATTATCATTTCCCTTCCCCCTTTCTTTCTTTCCACTAAGTCATGATTGTCACTTTAGACCTTTTACAATCCTTGATTCTTCATTGTTGATTACCCATACCCTACACCTAGCCGCTTCGATATTAGTTATAATGAAAAATTCTTGATGATGATTGTATTCCTCAATCAATTGTTCAAGCCATCATCATACAAGAACCACAATATCATGAACAAAATGTGGACACTACCTCACGAATATTGAGACACTTTGTGGTTCCCGCAGTGGTTATGTTAGGATCTCATTATATAAACCTCATATATAATGGGACACTTTGTGTTCCCATGATGGTTATGCCAATATCCCATTACCATTATACCATATTTTGAACTAAACATCTAATTTTGTTCTTGTTTTAGGTATTTTTATACTTGTCATAGGATCTTGTGAAGATCATATTGCACAATTGAGGAGCTAGGTATTTGTAATATTTTTTATATAGATGCATTATCTTGAAAAATATACACCTACAAAAATTCACACAAACCCATATCACCATTAGGGAGAAATATCTTGTTGATCATGCTCTTGTGGAATTTGGGGCCACTGATCTCACCAAGAACAAATTTGAGACAAACAATTTTTAGTAGAGAAAATGGATAGATTTTTAAAACATTTTTATGGGGTGTATCTCTTACGAATCTAGTTCATAACCCAGCTAGAATTACGTCATTTCAATATCATATGGGAAATTTATGCCCTAAACGTTGACTACCTAAACTAAATCTGCACTACTGAAACATTGTTTCCTAGGATGTTCATTGGCATATTTGACCCATCAATTATTAGTATTTGTAAAAACTATTTATATTGTAGATAGTCATGTGAATCTACTTTAATTATTTCTATTGTAGATATTCATGTGAATCTACTTTAATTGGTATTTTGAATCACCCCAATCGGACATCAAACGAATATTTTATCATCAAAATACCATTGGGTAGTCTAGGTGGACACCACTCCTCAGGGGGTAAGAAAATGAGTTTTTGTGTGTTTATATTTCTATGGATTTGTTTTATATGAACTATTTGTGATCATTTAATATATTTATTTGAATAATAAATCTTGATTTCCTCCCTTCTCTCATGATCTCACATTTTTTTGCAGATAAGTGTTAGTTTTCGCAGGTCCCGGAAGGCTCAAGGAAGTCACTCCATGAACAAGTGATTTTGAATACCAAATTTTGATCAATAAGAGGATGACATCCAAACATCCAAACCAAGAAGGTGCAACATCATGTGATGTTGGGTCCTTTCCTGAGTCATGTCCAAATTTCAAGTTCCTAGGAGCTTGCTATTGAGGTGTTCCCATTGTTGCACCAACAATGCCACTACTACAAAGACCTAATGTTCATCATACTCTTTATCCAACACCATGGTATTCCCATACATTTTTCCTTTTTCTCATATCAAAGATAATGACTTGCTGAAGTTTATGAATCTTCCTTTTCTTATGTGGTTGACCATGAAATTCAATAATTTCCTCGAAATATCAGTCATGTACCCACCCACTACTACCACATCATAACTTTAGCCTACTTCTTCCTCTGCAAGACCTCCATAACCTTCTGCTCCACCAACAACTTACCCACCCAATAAAATTTTTTGGTTCAATTACGATGTCAAGCTACCCTTCTAGTGTTATTAGTTATCGAATAAATATTTCTAAGAGGCATGGTGCTACCAACCCATCAGAGTTTTCTCGCTACCTGATGACTATAAATCCTAAGGATGGATGCATTTGAGAAATATTGGTACTACAACACAAGAACCATTACCAATAATCCTCGTGGTTGTCACACAAGAACCAACTACCGGGGAAAACTCATCAAAAAGAAAGAGAAAGGTGTTTTCACACAAGAACCAACACCTACTAGCCTCTGAAGGCCCTACTATTTCCACTCAAGAACCAACAGTAGAGAAATCTGTTGGAAAAATTACCCAAGAGGGAAAGACCATTGTTCCACATGAACCTGTAGCAGATCAATTAGTTGTAGAAGTTGTCTTTCCTCAAAGCTTCATGAAGATCTCTTAGAACCAGGAGGAAATATTTCCGACACTTATTTTTATGCTTTGGAATTGATGACAGAATATATTAAATGCTTAGTTTGGTGGTCAAGAGTGTCTCTATTGATTGGAAAATTGTATGTGATTCTCACTAGAGGAATAGGTTAGTGCAAAGAAACTAAAGAAACACCAAGAAAAAATTGCATTGTTTCTAGGGTTCATTCTGTTAGCGATAAAAAATACAATTGTAAATTTTGAGGAATTTCATTCTTTCGCGCTTAAATTTTTCATTTTTCTTATCCATTTGACATAATCCATATCTTCAAATTCCCCATTAAGTCCTCATTGATCATGTTTGCTCTGGAGCCTTGTGACTCTATCCTTAACATGCATAGCCAAAATTTAAACCTTTTTATTAGTTTCTTTTGACCATTGCTTTAAGATTTCTCATAACATTTAAATATTCAGTTCATTCATTTGCCATTTATAAAAAAATGGTCTTGTGTGTGCTTTACTTTCAAACCATCAATACACAACACAAAGCCAAGTGTTAAACCACAAGTCGATACACAAGTCCAATCCACAGTGTCAAGCCAACGCATGCACCAAGTCCATATCCTATCACTACACCTCATCGATATAATTATGTAACTATTGGTGTATGTAAAGTTCTAAAACTCCTAAATACCGATACATACGAGTTATTGATACCAAACCAAATAAAAAATCAAATTCATAGATAGGTGCCAAAGATCCAATTTATAGGCAAAAAATGCACGCACAGTTGTCTAAAGGTGCAACATAGTTTGGTCTATGGATTGTTTTGCAGGTCGAAGGCATCAGGTTGTTATGAAAACCCACGAGCTAAGCCATCGGTCGAGCCATAAGCTTAAACTACACAATGTGCAAAATGCTCATGCAACAGACCATGCGCATGGTGCCACGAGCATGGAAGTCCAATGTCATCCGCAGGATCTTTTTCTTAACGGTGGAGTAATGATTGATTTGGGGTTTTGGTCAAGTTTTTCAAACAGAAATAATGAGCATTTTACGCAGGCATGAAGAACTTGAAGGTAGCTGCCAGACTCTACAGAAGCAAAGTGTTGAATTAACTCAAACGTGGAGCATATTTTCCAGGTATCATCGCTAGCAAGAAGAGAAAGGGGAATGAGAAGTTCAATCAAAGACTCTGCAAAACAGTATTTCTCTTCTCAGACAGACATAGAGTTATTTTCATTTGCTAGACAGGATAGAATATTTATTCAAGCTGCTGGCAAGGGATTCAATCCAAGATTGATTGTTCTTTTTGTTGTAGTTGGAGTGTTAACACACAAAACATCTGATCAACTCAATGAAAAAGGGCATTTTGTTACTACATATAAATGTGTTGATTGAATTGAAGGTTTGATGATGTATGAATTTCTTAATATGAAAACATATAAGCCCGATGTTGTCCAACAATGGTGAGGCAAAAGGAAATGCATTTCTACAATTTTGAAAGCCAGTTTTAAAATAGAGCTTTCGATGGCTTAGGCAAGGTTTCACAGCTATACAGGTTAGAATTTTGGCTCTTTAGCCACCAAAATCACAGATAAGGGCAGAGATGCACTCTTTTTGCACAAATCCAAGTTTTATCATTCTAAACTGCATAAGGATGATTTCTAAATGAAGATTATAATTAAGAGCATCAGATTTAGTGCTCTGTACCAGTTTTGAAGGTGCCAACAAGGTGGAAATGATAAAGCTTCTTGTCTATTTTTGGCAAAAGAATGACCTATCCTCGAGGTGTCATTTTCAACCTTATCCATCATCCTTTGAAGGCTTGTTGTAGCTATCGAAGACATGAAGACTATCAAGATAGAGGTTGACCCCTTAAATAGGATCCTTTCCTATTTTCATGAAACTGTTTTGACTTTCTATTTTTGGCATATTTGATCCAATTTTCTAGGATCTGGAAACCTTCTGTAAAGGCTATAAAGACAAGAAATTCAGATGAAGTAAGGGGTTCGAGTCTGTATATTGGACCAGGTTGCTATTGTAATAGACTTTTCCATATATATAATATAGATCACAAGTTCCTTTCATTGTTGATGTCAGATTAACATTTCCTTTATTTTCTTGTACTTTGATGATTATTATCGATCTATGTTTATCTTAATTGCTAGTGACTGTTATCTCACTTTATCAATTAATAAACCATGATTTAATAAGAAATTTGTACTATCTTATTTGACCCATCACATGTGTGTTCTGGTTAATAAGTATAGCCTTCTTCATCCACTAGTTAAGATATTTATCTGATTATTAATTCTTGAAAGCATTGTCTCATTCGGTTATATACATTTGATTTTCCTAATAACAATCTAGTATATTAGTTATCCCATTTGATCCAAACATAAACACAAAATCAATCACACTTTAAGTTACCAGTCTTCTTCAAGATACAACCTGAGAAGGACTCCTGGAGAGATAACAAATTGGCGTCGTTGCCGAGGAGAGGAGATTGAAGCTCGACTTCCTTGGGAGACGACAAGATCCATATTTGATGATAGATGAAGTCTGGAAATATTTTCGATTGTAATCATCTATCTGGCGACTCCATGAAGGACGGATTCAGTGGTGACTCCATTGTTCTGAAATCTGTTGGTGAATCCACTGGTATGAAATGAACAAGATCTTAGCTAAGAGATATGCTTTCTGTGATTTTTCAAAGATCGGTGGTTTCCCTAATCCAGTGCCTAGTAGAGATGAATGGGAAAATAGTATTCCCAGATTTCGAGGAGAAGAGTGGGAAGTGCCAGCTGAACATTTGCTGGATTTTCATGATTTCATTCATCGGTTGCAAATTGTGCATGAGGATGTTCAGATCAAGCTTTTTGGTTTTTCATTAGAGGGTATTTCTTGTGATTGGTATCAATGTCTTCCTACTGCAAGTATCAACTCTTTGACAGATTTCCATGCTTCTTTTCATTCATTTTGCAAAGATAAGTTTTCAGCTGATTTCCTTTATCCAGAGTGTTGTCATGAATTTAATTTGTTGAGTAAACAATTGGATAGTGAGGAAAAGTATGTTGCAGTAGAAGATACCTCTTTCTATGACAAAGAGATTGGTGAATTGTAGGATGATGAGATTAGTGTAGATGTTTTTAACATTATACCAAATGCATCTACTACCTTGAGTTGTCATGAAGATCAGAGTATTCACTTTGGAAATTCAAAAGATAATCAGCAGATTTTTATATCAGCATATGACAGTTCCAAATCTGTAGCAAATATTAAGGGCAGTCCTTAGCTTCCAGATTTGCAAACAAAGGAAGATTGCAGCATACATAAGGAGGAATATGATAAGCTAAAAATTCCAGATCAGCAGTTCATTATGTATGTTTCTCCGACAGAGGTTGAGTAGTCCATATTCAACATAGAAATCAATGAAGATAGTTTGCAACTTTTAGATTTGCAGATGGAGGGAAGTTGCAGCAATCATGAAGAACATAAAAAGGACTATTTTACTCCTTCTGAACCTTTTGTTTCAGATTTTGATATAAAGACTGCTTATGATGAGGAAGAAGGTGATATTTTTCCAAACCTGTTTCAAGATCAGATTGTTGATTTTTCAATACAGAAATCTTCATTCTCACCTTCAAGAATTTATTTTGATATTCCAGTATTTGATAGATATAGTGATGATGAAGAAAATTTTAAAGATTTATTATCTAATGAAATCTCATCTAGTTCTACCTATTAGCAAAGATATGATCAAAAATATATGCAATCTATGGCCAATGATAGCTATGAAGAGTATGTTGAAATAGGGGACATCTCTCAATGTGACCGAGATAATGATGATCTTTGGGATGTTAACCATAGCATAGATGGTTTTGACATTGTATCAAATGCATCTTCTTAATTATGGTGTCAAGAATATCAGTTTGTCCCCTTTAAAAACCCGAAAGACGATGAGCAGAAAGGCATAGATCAGCAGTTGGTCATACATGTTTCTCCGACCGAGGTTGAGCAACATTCAGTTAAGTATGAGATCACTAGAAGCAATCAGCAAAAGTACTTCAATTTTCAGTTGGAACAGTAGCTAAAGAGGAATTCCTTTATGATTTTGATGATCCTATTGCTAAATTTCTGGAGTCCATGAACAACATAAATATCAAAATATTCCTATCAGATGAAAATTGGTTTTATCATCTGTTCAAATCACATTTCTATTGGCTATGCATTCCATTATTTTTCAGGTCAAGATCAAGAACAAGTTTGGTAAATCAGTTTCTGATATGTCTTCATTGGAAGCATGAGTTTAGTTTATTAAGAAGCAATACAATGGTTAGAGTAGGAGTAGATAAGAAAATAAGCTCGCTCTATGAGCAAGTAGACTCTTTTAGTTTTTGGTTGTTGAATATGCAGAGCAGGCTACAGGCAGGTTATAGATTTGTAGAGGATTAGTTATAAAAGCCAGATGACTCCATGCCCAATGGTAAAGTTGACTAAAACTACTAAGTTCTTGGAAACCTTGCAGGGAGGTCCCCATCCCAGTTGGAGCCAAATGTTAGCGATAAAAAATACACTGGTAAATTTTGAGGAATTTCATTCTTTCGTGCTTAAATTTTTCATTTTTCTTAGTCATTTTCCATAATCCATATATTCAAATTCCCCATTAAGTCCTCATTGATCATGTTTTCTCTGGAGCCTTGTGACTTTGTCCATAACCTACATAACCAAAATTTAAACCTTTTTATTAGTTTATTTTGACCATTGCTTTAAGATTTCTCATAACATTCAAATATTCAGTTCATTCATTTGACATTTATAAAAAAATGGTCTTGTGTGTGCTTTACTTTCAAACCATCAATACACAACACAAAGCCAAGTGATAAACCATAAGTCGATACACAAGTCCAATCCACAGTGTCAAGCCAGCGCACGCACCAAGTCCATATCCTATCACTACACCTCATCGATATAGTTATGTAACTATCGATGTATGTAAAGTTCTAAAACTCCTAAATCTTGATACATACGATTTATTGATACTGAACCAAATAAAAAATCAAACTCATAGGCAGGTGCCAAAAATCCGATTTGTAGGAAGAAAATGCACTCACAGCTGTCTAAAGGTGCAACATAGTTTGATCTATGGGTTATTTTGCAAGTCAAAGGCATCAGGTTGTTATGCAAATCCACGAGCTAAACCATCGGTCTAGCCCTAAGCTTAAACTACACAATGTGCAGAGTGCTCATGCAACAGACCATGCACATGGTGCCACGAGAATGGAAGTCCAATGGCATCCGCAGGCTCTTTTTCTTAACGGTGGAGTAATGATTGATTTGGGGTTTTGGTCAAGTTTTTCAAACATAAATAATGATCATTTTACGCAGGCATGAAGAACTTGAAGTTAGCTACCAAACTCTATAGAAGCAAAGTGTTGAATTAACTCAAACACCGAGCATATTTGTCAGGTATCATTGCAAGCAAGAAGAGAAAGGGGAATGAGAAGTTCAATCAAAGACTCTGCAAAAGAGTATTTCTCTTCTCAGACAGACATAGACTTATTTTCATTTGATATCCAGGATAGAATACTTATTCAAGCTGCTGGCAAGGGATTCATTCTAGGATTGAATGTTCTTTTGGTTGTAGTTAGAGTGTTAACACATAGAACATCTGATCAACTCAATGAAAAAGGGCATTCTGTTACTACATATAAATGTGTTGATTGAATTGGAGGTCTGATGATGTATGAATTTCTTAATATGAAAACATATAAGCCCAATGTTGTCCAACAATGGTGAGGCAAAAGGAAATGCATTTCTGCAAATTTGAAAGCCATTTTTAAAATAGATATTTCGGTGGCTTAGGCAAGATTTCACAGCTATTCTTAGCCACCGAAAGTGGAGCTTTCGATGGCTTAGGTAAGATTTCACAGCTATTCTTAGCCACTGAAAGTGGAGCTTTCAGTGGCTTATAGGTTAGAATTTTGGCTCTTTAGCCACTGAAAGCACAAAGAAGGGTAGAGAGGCACTCTTTTTGCACAGATCCGAGTTTTATCATTCTAAACTACATAAGGATGATTTCTAAACGAATATTATAATTAAGAGCATCAGATTTAGTGCTCTGTACCAATTTTGAAGGTGCCAGCAAGGTGGAAATGATAAACCTTCTTATCTATTTTTGGAAAAAGAATGACCTATCCTTGAGGTGGAATTTTCGACCTTATCCATCATCCTTTGAAGGCTTGTTGCAGCTGTCGAAGACATGAAGACTATCAAGATAGAGGTTGACCCCTTAAATAGGATCCTTTCCTATTTTCATGAAACTGTTTTGACTTTCTATTTTTGGCATATTTGATCCAGTTTTCTAGGATCTGGAAACCTTTTGTAAAGGCTATAAAGCCAAGAAATTCAGATGAAGTAAGGGATTCGAGTCTGGATACTGGACCAGGTTTCTATTGTAATAGACTTTTCCATATATATATAATACAGATCACAAGTTCCTTTCATTGTTGATGTCAGATTACCATTTCCTTTCTTTTCCTGTACTTTGATGATTATTATTGATCTATGTTTATCGTAATTGTTGGTTACTGTTATCTCACTTAGTCAATTCATAAACCATGATTTAATAAGAAATATGTACTATCTTATTTGACCCATCACATGTGTGTTCTGGTTAATAAGTATAGCCTTCTTCATCCACCAGTTAAGCTATTTATATTATTATTAATTTTTGAAAGCATTGTCTCATCTGGTTATATACATTTGATTGTCTTGATAACAATCCAGTAGGTCAGTTATCCCATTTGATCCAAACATAAACACAAAATCAATCACACTTTAAGTTACCAGGATTCTTCAAGATACAACCTGAGAAGGACTCCTAGAGAGATAACACATTCCATTGATCCGTAATCTCTATTAACTTCTAAGTCGCATGCATATTGAGGAGTGATCCCGCGGCTTGGAGGGATCCATTTATGTTTTCTGTGAAATTCCAACGCATCTGAATCGTTCCACAACAAATTGTCAAAGTCATTATTTGAGACGATCGAAGGGAAGAAGTCAATTCCACTCTATATCGATGGGTTGGTAAATGGATTAGATAGACATTCCAATGTTTGTGTTAGCGTCATAAGTCACTCCTGGATTTCTTGCAGAAGAAGAGCCCAATGCCCATCAGTTTTATGTCACGATAGTTTTAATGGGTGATCAAATGGGTAGAGACTTGGGAAGATATCGCTCTAACTCGGGAACTGAGTCTGGTATGTAAGGAACAAAGGAGGTCTTGATCTAACTTCAGTCAGTGAGTTGATTAAAAGATGAGCAGGTGGAAGATTTGGTAAGAAGAGTGAGCAAACTACCTCAGGAAATAGGCCTTTCAGCAGTTTGTAGAAGAAAAACTCTGAATGCAAGATCCTCTTGGTTCAGGGCTTCGAGAAACTGAAAGGGCGACTTGACTGGATCCTCCAATTCCAAGTTATTCAGTGCTAAGAAAATCACAGGGACTAATTAGAAACAATGCAACTATTACAGTGATCCAACCTACATCATTCTATAACAGTTACAACTCGACTGGATCCTCCAATTCTGAGTTTCTCTAATACAGTGTAAACAAATATGTGAAAGAAACTGACATTCATAAGGCAAGAAGTCTCAAAAGTTCACACATAACTAGGAATAACAATGCTTCATTAAAGCATTACAACTGGGAGCCTTGCTCAACCATTGATGATTACAAAATACAAAGACTGAGTCTATATACTTAGAGAAAATCACCTAACAGAGGTGTGCTCAGTTATCCAAGGCATGGTGTCCCTTCAGTCAAACTCGGATGGATATTCTTCGTCAGACGCCACGTTAAATACACATGGCTCCTGCAAGGGGAGTAGCTGAGCCATTAAGTGTCGAGTTAGCGTGTGCAGACCTCTCTCGCTAGTCGAGGACTCGACATGGCTTCTTTGGAAAAAATCAGTACACAGGACCCTCTCGGGCAGGCAGCTTGCCAGATCCTCCATACCTTACACTTAATGAGTGAGGAGAGGTTTCAACCACCCCCTCTCAATTTCATTTACTCCAAGTGAGAACCAGGATTGAGGTTGAATCAAATGGCACCTGAAGATCGTGATGATCCCTTCTATGACTAAACTCGACGCCTTTGGCCCCTCTTTCACAACTCTTTTTATTTCCCAAGTTCCCATGGGCCATGACCCTACACTTATCCTCAAAGGTGATTTCAATGCTTCGGGGTTCAGGGCTTCGAGATGTGAAATGACGAGGAGCGCTTACCCCTCGAACTCCCGAATGTTGACATGACATGATTGCGCACCACGTGTCCTCTTGGATGGATGACTAAGATTACGTCTTCGGTGCCGACACTATGAAAATCTCGAAGGGCCCCACCCGTGGCTCAAATCATGCACCGCGTGTCCTCTTGATCAATGGTCCTGATCCTTTCGGGATTTCTTGCACTAGGAGTTCACGATGTGCTTCTTCCTCGAAATCCCGATTGACTAAACTGCGAAAGCACAGATGTGCGCCGCATGTCCTTCAGATGAATGACCGAGAGAACATTTGTTATTTAAAAGGGGGATGCCTTCATTCCCAGGCTCACTTGACGTGACCTGGCTCTAGGACCGTGGGCTCAGCTCCAAAGGTGCCTTCGGCATTTCGCCGATTGGCAATTTCGGCTGCAGTGAATGGGAGGTCCCTTGTCTCCCGAAATGCCGATCCCTGAAATGTCGACTAGCTGCCACTTGTCCCAACTGGATCAGATGACCCAGATCTGTAATATAGGCACTATCCATTGCACTAATCCCAGTGCAACTCTGTTAACTGGGATTCCCCGCTGACCGTCGATCTGCTTTGCCAATTGATCCTTGTCGTTGAAATCAGACTGCTCGCTCACTTGATTTTTAAACCCGAAATGGACTTCTCCTATGGGCTGCACTTGGCGCTTAGGCTGTGGCTTTGGACTAGAACGCATGTGATGGGTTTTCACACCCCCCTTTCTTCGCATTCTGTATCAAGTGTCTGAAATCGGGAAAAAACACCCTGCTTGCAAGAATTGGTGCTAACATTAGGCTCCATGGGGAATATAGTCGTCCTTGTGATGCTATAAGAACTCATTTTGCAGTTTCAGTGCCTTGTTGTTGGGCTATGGAGTCAAGATCAAAACTCCTGTTGAGAAATATATGTCGAAAAGTAAAAAACCAAACAAACTAAACATAGACGCTCCAAGGAGTTTATTTATGTACAGTCCTAAACTAATAAAATCCTTTACATGGGGCTAAGTGAAAGAAAACTTCCACCATAGCCATCCAAGCAGCTTTCTGAATAGAAGCTCCTTCCTTCTACCGATGGTCACCAGCAGATGGTGTAACAGTGACAGCAGAACGGCTACATTCTTCAACTTCTCCTCACAGGCTGAAGTTGATATGAAATAGGGCGGCTCCAAGGCATAAAGGACATGCCACTTCATGTATTTGCTAACAGGGTCATAGAATGAGTGGTGAATTTCAGAAAATGGGCGGCAGGTAGCCTCCTCTGCTACAGAGTTGCTCACATGTGGTTGAATATCTCTGATAAGCACAGGTGAGTGGACAACTGACGTAGTCTCGCCGTTCTCAGATGGTGGCTGCTCGCTGACTAGCTCTGGAATGAAATATGTGCTCAACTGCTCTTCTGGTTCCTTTTCCTCTTCTTCTTGGCTTCCCCCCGTATTAGATTCATATTCATCATAAATGGGAACCAAGGGATGGCTCTGCTCACTGTCATGTTGGCCAATGTATTTATAGTGATCAAATGTAGGATAAGCTTGTTGCTCATCATCACTATAACATTCACCAAAAAAGGGCTGACCCTTATCCCTATGATCTTCCTCCAGACTGGTGGTCCCGTCAAAAATATCCGTTTCAGGGAAAGTGGGACCTGTTGCTTCTTGCTTCTCATACATAATCTTTTTCTCTTTAATCCCAGGTAAAAATATATCATGAGAAACCCCATGGAGGTAAAGAGAAAAATCCTCTTCCACAACTAACCCCTCTTTAAAAATGAGAAGGTCTTTGTCATCATAAACAGGGCTGCTAGAAACATCTGCTTCGGCCCAATACCCAGGTGATCCATTTACTATAGACCACATCTACTCTATAAGCTCATAATTTTCACAAGAGGCATGTTGATCTTTATGAACATCTAAAAGAACAGGTGCATCTGAAATAATGTCAGATGCTTCCATTCT